>JBCIKM010052239.1:0-15508 GCA_039654465.1 Melibe viridis
GAGAGAGAGAGAGAGAGAGAGAGAGAGAGAGAGAGAGAGAGAGAGAGAGAGAGAGAGAGAGAGAGAGAGAGAGCTGGGGAGCCCACAGCAGCCCTTGAGGTCCACTAAGTGACCTATATTTACAGCCATGTGATGACCATAATTTGGGGCATCAGCCATAGTGAGATTTCTTGCGGCTCTGTTTTCAAACACATCTGAGATGGATCAAACGACACAGATGCTACTATGCTACTTCTGTTTGTTTATTGCTGGGCACCAAAACACACGAAGGTCAAAGAGGGGCTGAAGGAGAAAGTAAGATGATATAAATAGTTGAAAGAGAAAGGAGATTTAAAGCACAAACAGCAGAGAGATTACTTACAATAGACCGATGTCACAGATTTACAAACTACACATGTAGTGCTAGAGGGTAACTACGACCAAAATATTGTTTTTCTTACTTTTAATTGTTTGTTTCCTTCGCTATTTAGCTTTTTAAGAATATTTAGTTATTACGTGATGGCTATTACCCAATTTTAAACCTTTCTAGGTTTTTTTTTGTAGGTGCATGAGAAAAAAAACAGCACATATTTTCACCAATCCGCAATGTAACCAAATTAACAGGAGACAACTGTGTGAAAAATAAAGGCTAAAATGCGTTGAGACACCTCTTCTACCATACATGTGTACCTGGGTGGCATCCTTCACCTTGGGGTTCTATCAGGCTATATAAAAAACAACAACAATAAAACCATTTAGCCACTCCAGATGATGGAGAGAGATTAAGAGGATTAAGAGTATTATTTCTATCATTTCTCCTGACAACAATTACAACACAACATTGACCACCACCTGTCATGGCATTCTGATCCAGGAAGAGCCAACATCTTTTAAACCCTTTCATGTACACAAGTACATTATGTACATATGCGTGTGATTCTGCAGTTATACACCAATCAAAATATATGATGATATAGGATGACCACTGTAAATTTAAGCAGACCAGACAACAAAGAATGCAGGAGATAAAAAAAAAAAAATAAAAAGAAGAAAATACAAAAGATAAGCAGAAGTGCAAGAGCCCACCAGGATTTTCGGCAAACTGCTGGCAGGGGCCACCTTCAAAGCAGCCCAAATTCATTCAACTTTTGCTAAAGGTAAACCACACATTCTAAGATTGTCTGTTGTGCTATTTTCTTTTCCAGTATTTGAGAAAAGGGAGAGAGAAAAACCAAAGAAAAATGAATCAGCAGTAGAAGGAGAACTTGTTAAGGGGAAACCTTACAACAATACTTTTAATATATGCAAATATTCATTCTTGATAAAGACATGCATCAAAAGTGGTTTTGACTTCTACAAAGAGTTCTATCCCTGCTTATAAAATACTTCATGAAGGAAAAACTTAAAATAATTGAAATGCAATTCTTGGATTGTAATATCATTCCTGAAATAAGATTTTAAATCCTCTTTCAAGCATCCAAGAATACACTTCAGAAACTAAATCCAAAGTAACACTAAAATGTAGTCTTCATTGAACAAGAACTGCAACATGCCATGATAAAGGATTTCACAATAAATGAACACTGTTAACACATATAAAAATATCAAGATTCACTAAAGCAGCAAAAAAAGGAAAAAAAAAAAAAAATAAGAAAAAAAAAAAGGTTCTCTTTCTCCCGCTTATTCCTATCCTCCTGAAAGACACCCCAAACCAAACAGCTGAAAAGAGATAACAAAACTTTAAAAGATGAACAAAAAACAAAAACACATTATAATTGAAAAATTGAACATCCCAGGAGATCCCAAACTGTGAACTTCAGTGTACGTATCTGCCTTCAACACAATAGGAAATGACAAGCAATTTTTAAAAACTACTGTATTCATTTGAGCAAAGCCTTTTCTCCCCAATATAACAATGCAAGATAGTAAAACTAATTCCCATGCCACCAGGAACTCATCCTGGGTGAAGACCAGATTCTCACTGAGGTGCCACAGGAAGTGCATTGGGCATAGCACACACATGCCAAAACCCATGCAGGACATCAGACTGTGGGTAAAGGGCCTACAGAGGCAACCCATCAACTTCAACATAGAGAAAAGCTAACTGAACAAGAGGAAGATACATAGCATCTCTGACGCAACTCCCTATGCTAGATCGAAGTGAATAATGACAATATTGTACAATTCAATTCATTACATCATACCCAGCTAAATAATCTCATTACTCAGTTCACCTGCAAACACAGCCTCCTCCCCAGCTGAATTCATGATAATATATAAAACAAAATATTACCCACATATACAAGTTTCCTGGCATATGACGACGTAAAAAGGAACTTCAAAGTAAGTTGCGTTTTTTTATAAACAATCAACAAAATAGTTCACTGCACAACTTGTCCCTCAAACTGAATGCATAGCCTTTCAGATTCATCCTGCCTTCCCCAACGAGATGTAATGAATTCCAGATCATTTACCCTGTCTTTCCTCTTTGTTCCCATATTTTTCATGGGGAAGGTACAGGAAAGTTCTGAGAAGATTCTGGGGAATTTTGAAGATGCTGACTGATGGCGTGAATCAATGCAGTACCACCGGATGACCAGGCTGACTTAGGCTAATCCCTGGGTCGGTACCTGGGCCTGGCCATCTGGGGAGGGGGGGAGTCTGGCCGATGAAGCAGTGGTTTTCTCCTATGAGGTGGAGTTGGTTCTGACCTGGAAAACAAACAGCAACAATCAACACCTCTTAGGCCTTTTCATTATTTCTCCAAAGTTGCTAAGTACCAAAATATTTTTCCAGGGACAACCAGCTTCATATTTCAGGGACAAGCATTTCAGTGGCACTAAAAAAGTTATTGAAAAAGAGCTGATTCATAAGAACAGATGGATATGAAAAGAAACACGAAAATACAACAGAGCTGCATCGTAGGCAAAGGAGTTTTCTGGGACTAATTGAACCATATTTCAGGGCATGACTGCCATGTGGTAAATTGGCTCATTGATGAGCAGATCCCACCCAGGCAACAGCAACTATTATTTGGCTTGAGATCAAGTAGTATCCCTTGTATTTTTCATTATGACACGCAAGATTAGGTATGGTGGACCGATCCTCTGCCTGTCTTAATTTCTTGTGACCCAGAGTTTTTCCTGGCTCCTTGGAGCTGGGTCCCAACACTGCTTAGGCAGTATGAAGGAATATGGATCACAAAACAAATTTCAGTGCATGTGTAATTTCAGCAACATAGAATGTATATCCTGTATTTTGGTTGTGTTGATTAAAAAAAAAAACCCAATTCATCTCTCCCTCAGTATAGACCACAAGTGTTGGTAGAAGGTACAATCCTGAGAGGCCTTTTTGTTCACTCAATGCTTACAAGGAAGAGTTTCCATACTGAAGAACAGTGGTGGAAAAGATGATTAATGATACCTATTACCTATAGTTTACAACTATTATAACTTCCGTTTGGGTGAATGGTAAAACAGTGTGTCAGTTTTAGCTTTAGGTGGCCGATAATGTGTAAAAATAAGAAAAATGAATATATATATATATATAGGATTTTCACTTCTAATCTATATTCCCAGGACACACCATTCATTTCCGTTTTTTTTGTGGCATAGCGCATTTATCCTCGGCACTTGGCAGCTTTGCTTCTCCATGGTCATATTGTGAAATATTTTTGTTTAAATGGTAGGTTTTTCTTCTCCTAGTGTAACAAAAATATCTATTAAGAAAGTGTTGGGTCCACAATAGCATAAATCAGCATTTCATGGATCTTTCCTTTCATATCATTTTATGAGTTAAGTGTTTGTTTGCAAAAGATCAATAAGGTGTAGCTGATACTGCTGTAAAATGAATCAGGGAACAGATGAAGTTTTAAATTGACAAACCTTTCTTCTTTAAAACATCTACATAAGCCAACAAAACAATGTGACTGTATAGAATAGTAAAGTAAATAAAAAAACTTCCTTTGTCCATCCTACAGAGGAAATTTGTCTCCAAGTCTGTCCCAAGGGAAAGCTAGCACAACACAGGCATTATCCAATCATTATTTTGTTATTCCTACTAAAAAAAAAAAAAAGAGAGATACTTCTACCTCTTTGAGGTGCTGAGCTATTACAGTCATTTCTTGTAGACACTAAATGCCGTTCAAAAATTAACAAATAAAATATGGTATGACCAATGCAACCTCTACATGCTGCTTAAGGATTTGCAGTCAATGAAAAGGTTCATATGAAAGTGCTAGTAAGGGTCATCTTATCAAATGCCTGAAGTATTCAAAAATATTTGAGGCTCCAGAAAAAAAAAAAAAAAAGATAAGAAAGGTTTAGTCACCTAGATTGCCAGCGAGAGCCTCCATAACCCCTGTCATCTCTATCCCGCCATCCACGACGGTCATCCCTGTCATCTCGATTCCCACTGCCCCAGTGCCGGTCATCCTCACGGTAGCCGCTGCTTGCAGATGACGACCCATGGCGGAATGAGGAAGACATCCTGTCCGAGTACCCAGCATCCATCTCAGAGCCACCTCGTCCTTCCCAGTGACGGCCACTACCACCACCACCATCTCGTCTGTGATCCCAGTCATCCCAGTCACGACGTCTTCCATCTCCTCCGTCACCACCGCTCCTTCTCTCTGGTCTTCTGTCTTCGCCTCGCCCACTGTCCCTCCGCCTGTCCCTATCCCCAGCTTCAAACCGTCGTCTAACTGTGTCTCTGGAATCAGCTTCTTTCTCTGGGCTGGGTTTCCTAGGCGGGGGACTACTGCTTTGGGATCTGCGGCTAGCAGTAGAACTGCTGCTGTCAGAGCTGCTATGCCTTGTAGTTCTCGCACGTCTTTCAATCTCCTCTTCCTCTCTTTCCTTGTGACGTTTTTCTCTATCCCTCCGACGCATTTCAATGGCTAAACTCTTTATCTCTTCCTCTCTATCCTAAGAAAATGTAATAATAGAGATCACAATAATAATAATAATCCACTAGGTACTATAATTAAAATAATAAAGACATTGATATTAACGACAATTCGAATTCAAAGTTTATAAGGGGAACTTGATATAAGTCAAATTGACTTTCCTTGGGCTCAAAACAATTTTTTTCTCAGAGCTCAACAACCCTGTTTTTGAATCTAAGAGGAAAAAGGTTCACTGATAAGAGAGCCATGAAGCCTTAATATAAATAAGTGGGCATACATGTGCATAACAGGAGAGAGGGAGTGTGAGAGAAGAACAGAAGAGAGAAGAGGGAGAGGGAGAAGACAAGAGAAAAGGAGAAGGCAATTCCTGGTATAAGCTGAAGAGCAATGCTGCTGTGCGATTGGCACGATGGTCACCACAGGATCGAACCCAAAACCTTCAGCATTGGAGTCAGATGTCAGAGAGACTCAACAAAGGAGCCACAAGTAACTCTTGTTCAATCTTACTAGGAATGCAGATTTAATATGAAACCCTACAATATAGAAGCAAACTTTATACTTAACATGTATACAATTCCGTCAAAGTATAACGATCCTCCAAGTCAATTTGATTGCTATCATCACTTATGGAGTCAGATGTTAATTTAAAAAATAAAATTGGATAGCTAAAAGCATATGTTTTCCATATCATCTTAAGAAACTTTATGCTGTATTCTATACAACACTTTACCAGCCTCTCTTGTTCTTGTTTGGAAATTTTGCTTATCTCTGCCTTTTTATCAGCTTTAACTGTGGAGGGGAAATACATGATTAAAGAGACTCAATCTCAGTAAAACCAGGGCTGAAAAGTAACAATACAAATTGACAGTTGACAGCTACAAATTTGTTCACTGAAAAATAAAAAGAGGCACTAAATCTGTTACAAGGCTGCAGTAAAGGGGTTTACCATCAAAGTTAACAGTTTAAAAAATTGAATAAAATGTTTGTCAATTTCCCTTTTTAATGACAGGTTGACAGAGTAGAACAACTAATACACATCTTCTTTTGAAATCTCCTTTAGAAAATTCATACTTGAAACAAACTTATTTTTCTGGACCTCTTCACAGTCTACGAAAATTAATCAAACAAAGCAACACTTACACTGCTTATTCAGCTGAGCTTGCATCCGTCTTTTAAGCCTCTCTTGCGGTGTTTCTTTGATACTCTGCAAGAGGAAAACAAATTAAGCTAAAAAAACTGATTGCAAAATACATCATAAAATCCATGTAACTTTTTCTTTCCCTTTAATTTAAAAAGAAAACAACAACATGTTCCAAACTTATCCAATTAAAAGCAGAATGGAACTATTTTTTTTTTTTTTTTAACATTTTTGAAAACCCCAATAACATAAGAAACATCAGACAAACTCATGACTTATATAATTATTAAAAAGTTCAACTTTGAAGGTTTACTTGATGAAAAAATTATTCCAATATATTAGACCTCTAGAATCTCCCCCACCCCCTCCCTTTTTGATATGCAAATTGCTGCTTCTTTTCAGTTTTCAAAAATTATTCAAAACTATTTGAAGATCAAAATGTAGTATGAGAAGACTATTTAGGAGTATACAGAGAACCTCCATTAAATTGGAACATCCAAAACAAAAATTCAGAGCTCAAAATGAGGTTGCTTGAACAAAGAGGTAAAAAAAAAAAGACTACACTTTTCTCTGCAAGGACAAAAGAACATTCCCGGTACAGGTACACGATATACACATTATAACATTCCCATTGGGAGGATCTTTGAACTAGAGCATAAATTTTTCATATCATCCTTTATGCTTAAACATGTTTCACAAGTTCAGTTGAAAGAAATAATGTCTTACTGACTTGAGCATTGCTTTTGCTGCTTAATTTACCACCACTTGTCAAATTTAATCTGAAAAAAAAAAAAAAAGACAGAGATTATTAAACACAGAAAATAAAAATGCAAACTGTAGTTAAGAGATAAGGCAACAAAGAGTTAATCAGTATTATCTTATGCAATAACACCTTTTTCATAGCAAATGTGAACATCCTCAAATTCATGTACGAGATTGTACACTTCATATACAACATGGTCAATGCAAATTCGATAAAAAAAACTATTACTTTTCTGATGCCAGAGGAGGTTATGAATGAATGGATGAAATATGAATGAACAGGAATAAGCGATTTGGCAGAGGATTTCAGATTTGACACAAAACGTAAAATGCTAAGTTTGAAAAAGGAAATAATCTCATGAGGAAAAAACCATCAAACTTCACACAAGCCTTCTGTTCAAGCATTCTAGATCCGATAGTACATGTCTTCCATTTAATGGTGTGTTCATTTTGGTGCCATAATGTTCAACACAACTGATCTGGATCAGCCAGGTGTGTATTACATCATTTGTCCTGTAAACATAACGCGATTCTGAGGTATATGATATGGCCATTTTCGGGTAGTCTTGATAAAACGATCATATCTCACTTATCTATAACCGCAGTCCATTGAAACTTTGCATATGTAACATCAAGATGTTGGTCATTCATTATGCCGAATATTGTTTAACTAAATTGATTATAAAACATTTTTTGAGCACTCTGGTTTGGGGCCTTTTTTTTTTTCACGTAACCGATTCATGCAGGAAATTTGTCAAAATTAGCAAACGCTAAACTTGCAATTCCATGACCCCACTGAGAACTTTTTACCCCTTACTGCTGACACATTATGCAATCAGAATAGTTTCATGATCACTTCCTTTTTCTAGTGCATTTGCGCTGTCATAGCAGGCAAAATTTACCAACACATTCATAAGTCATAAAAACGAATTATATTCTAGCCAGAAATAAATTGTTTGTGGGTTTTATTTTCATTACTCTCCACAGTTGTGTCATTAAACATTGAAGACAAACTAAGTACAATCCAAAACCAATTCGTTTTCACTGAATATAAATTTTTTACTTACTTGTAAAATACATCATAAAATTATTATTCTTTCCCATCTATAAAGGACAACCGTATATAAATTCAAAAACTCTATTCATGACTCAAACCCATGAAAGTGTTAATCCTGTTGAAATGTGGACTGTTTACAACCAATCATGCAACAGAACAATAATTAGCTAAATCGTCCCGTCCCCAATTCAAAGTTCATGAAAAATTATTTTTCTTAACTAAGACAAATTGATTAGAAGTATGAGCTCACTATCACAAACTTGAATGCACAAAAAGATAAGAAAAACAAAAATGAAAACCATTTTTCTGTCATCATATTTATCAGACTACTTCAAAGAGAAACTTTTGTTTTGTTCTCCTTATCATACCGCTTTAGCAGTGTCAGGACCCAGCTCAAAAGAGCTGGGAAAAACCCTGGATCACAAGAAAGGAAGACAGGCAGATGATCAGTTCACCATGCCTAATTTTGCGGGGCGTAATGAGCAATACATAAGGGGTATTATTTGATATTAAGCCAAAGTTGCTATTGCCTTTGGTGGTATCTGCTGATTGAAAAAGACCAATGAGCCAATTAATTAACTCATTATTAAAAAATAGATAAATAAAGATAAATATCTATTAAAATCATGCTACCAGCCACATCCTTATGACCTACTCACTTAGTTTGATCATTAGCCTTTGGTTTTGAGGCAGAGGACTGTGATGACTTTTCATCATCTGTATCCATATCACTCAAATCTGAATTTGAGGATAAACTTTCACGGCGGTATCTTTTCACAGGTAATTTCTCCACACTCTTTGACCTTTGAAGAAGATTCAAATTGTACAATAAAAAATGCAGTAAATGACAAATTCGTTTCTGAAATGATTCGTAAAGAAAACTCTTTTTCCTGGCAATCAGGTTATACCATACACCTGTGACCTCCATGAGCCTTAGCAGTCCTGTGACCATGTGACCAATAACTATGTGCAATGCAGTTTGTGATTGGAAAGATGAACCGTAATTCTCGGACTATAAGCCACTCCTGAGCATAAGCCGCACACCCCTAATTTAAAGAAAATTACAGTTTTTTCCGAACATAAGCCCTATCGACGTGAGACACCGTTCGTTGTAAACAAACAAAATGGAGACAAGAATACTGATCCAGTATGGTAAAGAATCAGGATTTTAGCAGAGCACAATATATTATGATGTATTCTTTTTCGGAATGAAATTAAATGCTGATTAGTTTACGCGTCCATAAGATTTTGTTTGCCTTTTCTTTTCCATTATTGTTGGAAACGGACTGTGAGAGCAATAGTTTTCCATGTAAAAAGAGTTCCAAATAGATTAAGGCGCTGTTCCGTCCATAAAATTCAATTCACCCGGGAGCATTATACTGTATACTTACAACTGTTGTACGGTGTTTCTTATTTCCCAAACACACTTGTTACAGTAACCATACAGCATATCATGTTACAAATCCGACCAGTCTACTGAAGCTGTTATGGCACAACTCAACTGTTGAATCTAAAAACTCTTAGACCGTTTATCAGCCTATCGCACGTTCTCGCGCAAATAAAATCAGTTGAGTTTTCTTAATTCGTTGAAACATTCCTTTAATTTTGGGCACTAGACCAAACATGAGCTCTTCAAAAGTTGTAGACAAAATGAACTTTTAACAATTTTTTTTTTTTTTGTAAAATAAAAAGGATATAAAATAAACATCATAATGATTTTCTTGACAAAACATAACAAACCTCAAAATGAAAGATAAGTTTTCTTGTTTCTAAAGAAAGAGAAACCCAGGCGATAAACAAAAAATGGGAGATTGAATTTTCCCAACTCCTGTGTAACACACTAAAAATACAATTTCAAAGTGATCTAAATACCAAATGTTAGATTTAGCATTGAGAGGAAAAAAATTTGTGATAATTTGCCTTTAAACAAACAACTAATAAAGTAGAGCAGTTAAGGTCATCACATGTAAATATTATTGTGTAATTGAAGTAGTGAAATCCTTTTCTTCTCAATTACCTTGACCGCTTGGAGTCCGTTTTGGACAATGTTGGCGTCCTTGACCTGGACTTTGATCTACTTCTAGACCTGGAAGAAGAGAGAGAACGGTGATCGCTATCAGACCTCCTGAGAGGGCTCCTCCTATGACCTGGTGACCGGCCTCCTCGGTGCTGATGAGATGATCTTGACCTCGAACGTGATCTGGACCGACTAGAGGAACGGCTACTGCGACTCTTTCTGTATGAGTTGGACGTGGATACTTTTGAATCCTTTCTTGATTGCTGGCTCCTAGACTTGGATGACCTTAGGAAAGATCAAAATGGTTCTGGTCATAAAACTAACCAAGCATTTTTTATTTAATAAAAGCTTGTTCCTTTAAATGAAGAGTGGATTATAATAAGAAGACAAAAATCCCTTACTTCATTTGGAGGAGAATCAGCAGTAAGGAGTTGTAACCAAAATACAATCACCATTCCAAAACACAAGACATGAAAATAGTATCCATTTCACTCATCTGAACTGTAAACTTTATCTCTCATTATTTGATCAGAGTATACTGGGGTAATTTTCAAATAATTTAAACTAATCTAGATACTGCATATAATAAACATGAGGCTGAAAACAAAATAAATTTATACCTCCAGAGTATTGACAGCTTTTATGATACTTAACCCTCTGAGCCCGATGAGCCCTGTACATGGTTTCATTGCCCCCTATGATTTATAAATATGAAATTTAAGGATTCGCTTTTTCTAAACAACAATAGGGAGGGGGGAGAGGGGGAGTGGGGGGGGGGGGGCGAGGTTGGAACGAAACTAGTAAAGAACTTGTTAATTAGATCATTTGAGAAAATTCATTTCTGCGCCTACAAAGGAATTGCCTCCTGGCCAACAGCAGCCACAATTAGGTAAAACAGTGGGGGAAAGTCTCCACTACAATTAGTGTTTGAACAGGGGAAAAAATGAATAATAACTCTACATGAGGTTTCCTTTCACTGACAACTTTGTACCTTGGTTGAAGTTTCAGATACACAGCCTCCCGAAAAATCACAAACAAATAAGTGAATGAACATATTTACTAAATTCACCTTCTTGACATGGTGAAGAGCTAAAGTATTGATATTTATACCATCTGCATTTCCTTAGCTAGATGTTCAGACACTGTTCCTTACAAAGAAAGCAGCCAACAGATTTCTACAGAGTTCTGGTATGTGAAATAACATGCACTGTCATTATCTTTTTCTGGCTCATGTCTTCTCCAGAGGGTACGAAAAGTCACACAAAGCAGAGCAAAGTGCTACTATTTAGTAGGGTAAACAATGTTCACTGCCAAAGGCAATTCAACTCCTCTTTGCTCTGCAGCCAAAGAAAGAAGTCAACAAAAATGTTCAATTGCCTGTGGCAGAGGGAGTTCTTGCATGGGTGTGCTTCAATCAATCATGCCCCCTTACAGTGAGAAACATTAATCAGAGAGGCGACAAAATAATCAGACACCGACCATGAAGCCTCACACTTAGAGGGGTCTGAGATTTTCTTTTTGTTGGCTACGGTGGATGCTGGGAGGGATGGGCCTTGCACAACGCCACCTCCATCCTCGTCACTCTCGTTGCCAAAGCTGGTGATGAATTTCACTTCCGTCTTCTCAGACGATCTTGATCTGGACCTTGACCTTGATCTTGAACGTGAGGAAGAGCCTGGTCTGGAAATTTGTTTTAAAAAATAATATCCATAAAATTAAATCTTGTTTCATAAGTAGATATTTACCCCTTGACCTCTCTCTCTGCATGGCCTTTAAGCAACCAATGACAGGGGTTCATTTTCTCAGGATATTTTTAATGTTCATGCCTAGAGTGTGTAATACTAACATCTACTTTCAAACATTTCCCTTGGATTATCAAAATCACAGGTGATCACTGCATATCAAGCTTAATACCTATATATAAAAGAAATTAAAAAATGATGTTTTTCAATTCCTGTAAAGAAATAAATGAAAGCCCAGGC
Organism: Melibe viridis; assembly: GCA_039654465.1. Taxonomy (NCBI): domain Eukaryota; kingdom Metazoa; phylum Mollusca; class Gastropoda; order Nudibranchia; family Dendronotidae; genus Melibe; species Melibe viridis. The sequence continues at coordinate 11,842 of JBCIKM010052239.1, forward strand.
TATTAAAATCCATCCTTCTTCATTAGCAACATTTTAAAAATAGATATTGAATACCCCTTCAAAAATGACTTAAACATAGAGAAATGTAAGAAGCAGAAAAAAATGTCAAGTTCACTTAAACAATTAATATTTTACCTCTTATATGGCTCATATTTTGGACTGTCTCGTGCCGCATAGCTGAAAAAGACAAATGGTCAACAATTACAAATCTGGTATAAAAGAAAAAGCTGCCTCCATGAAAGTGTATAGAGGACAATTTATTCACTTATTTAAATTTTTTAGGCCAGTCATAAAGAGTTAAAGACCAAAAGACGTTAAATCACATTGGATTGCAGGAATTTAGAAAAAATATTGAGAGGACAAAATACTATCAGGAATGAAAACTACAGCAGAACTGAACAATGATGGGCTTTTGAGGCACTTTTGGATGATAAAATAGAACAAGTAAAACTTTGCACTAAAGCATATTGACTCAACTCAGGTTTCTACGATTTTGGATCTTAAGGGGAGAACACTGAACTACAGGAAAATCAGGATTTGCTATGAATATGAAATTACAAAAATTCAGCATTTTTTCACAACTGGTAGCTCTACTTTCAGAGGCAAAGAGAAGAGGCAGTTTTTAGGAATGATTTCTGGTCTGTAAGTGCAAAAATGAAAAAATGAGCAACTTTTTAAAAAAGATGCATAATTATGAAACATTAGTCATCCAAATAAATAGATTCAATTCCAACTACTGTTTTTGTTTTATTTTATTCTTCTCATCCCTTCATACTGCATAAGCAGTGTCCGGACCCACCTCCAAGGAGCTGGAAAAACCCTGGGTCACAAGAAAGGAAGACAGGCAGATGATCAGTCCACCATGCCTAATTTTGCGGGGCGTAATGAGCAATACATAAAGGGTATTACTTGATCTTAAGCCAAACAATAGTTGCTGTTGCCTTTGGTGGTATCTGCTCATTGAGATAAACCAATGAGCCCATTTTCCACAGGGCGTAAATTCCAACTACTTCAAGACATTATTCCAACAACACAATGTAAAATTAAATGAACCAGAGCTGCCAACCCTCGCCCATCAGAGTACAAAATAGATCACAAAAAGTCATACAATCAGGGGGAAAAAAGTACAATCCTAGAATTGACCCGCAACGGAAAGAGGGGACGGACAGAGACGTATAGAGAAAGGTGATAGGTCATTGAATTGAACTAACTTTTAAGGGACTAAAGCTTACATTGTGAAACCAAAAGAAGTCCCTCATAATTCTGCTAATATTGTTAATAGCACAAAAGAAATGGGTGATTCAGTGTTTATACAGTGCACACATTTAGAATATGGGCTTGTAACGCACCAGCCCCCCCCCCCCCCCCCCCCTCCAGCCGATACAAAAAATTTTCGCGGACAAGATGACATCATCAGGACTGATAAAATTTAAATCAAAATCTCGCAGTCGAGTCCACAAAAACAATTATTTTTTTAATTTGGCACTCTTATCCACAGGGTTAACATTTATAAGTAAACGGGGTCCCATACGAGTGAAAAGAAGACCAGTAGCAAGGAGAAAGTAAAGACTGAATGCAAGAACAACATATGAGGGTGTTACCAGTGGATGACCATGGTGCAAGTTGCCAAGGTAGTGTAACCGGCAGAATGGATTGAAAGAGTTAAAGAATGGCAGTTTTAAAAAAGGGACTTAAAATCAAATTTATTACCTTTTCTGCTTGGATTGCTCTTTTTAAATGTTTATTGATGTAGGTCTAGGTCACACCACAAATAGTAAGACTTAAGAGGTCTGATTAAATAGGTTGTTCGTAACAGGGTTAAAGTAAACTTTTTTGGATTAAGTTTTCATGTTTCTAATCATATTGAAAAAAAAAAAAAGCACAAGATAAAATCAAATTGTAGTCTTCAAATCATTACCTTGGTCGACAAAACCTTTGGGGATTTTGCCTCTTTTCATTGATAGCTCTTCTTTCCCTCCTAGATTTCCGTCCCTGAAAAAAAAAATAGAAGACTCTTTCAAGCTGTATAAGAATTTCATAATAAAGGAATTGTTTGTTTATTGGAGGTTTTAGGGCCCCAAGACACACGAGGGTCATCGAGGAGCCCATAGGAAAGTAAGATGAAAGAATTTGTTAAAAGAGGGAACAGATCAAACCACAAACAGCAGAGAGATGATTTACACTAAAAAATAAATATCATCTCTCAAAAAAAGGTAATTATCTTTTTATCTATTAAAAAAAAAAAAGGTTGACCTTAACAAAAGAAAACTTTGGTAATGGCTAAATGGAGACCTAAATTGCTAAGATATGGTACAAAAATCGAAAATGACTTGGAATGCAAGCTTTAGCTACCCATGTCATTGCCATTATCCTCAATAGACTTTACTGAAGCATTTGAAGCCTTATAGAAACATTCATTCTCATAACAATTTTTTAAAACCATCAAAACAAGGTATTGAACAAAGATGAACCTATGCTTTTGCACAAGTTTTGAGGACAGTCTTTCTTGGTCCCATAAATAGCACACAAGATTTGAATAGGATGTTCATTTGGTGAAGTTTGATAATTGCCCCAGATTGAATGTGACCAAAAGATATGATTCTGTAGACTGCAAAGCTAAAATAAAAGCAGGCAAGTGGCAGATAGGTGTGTGTGAGTGTGTATGCCTTTTAGCACCCACAGTTTATTTTCTTTGAAAGATTTTATTCCTGAAACTGTTGAAATATTTCTAACATTCAATCTGATTGAGTTTTTCCAAACCATCATTACAAGCTATTGAATGAACCATCAAATTGCTTCTTCGTGCTGATGCTCACACCCTGACCAAAAAGATGTCAATAGACTGTAGAACTTGTCGACTGTTATTAACTTCAACTTGAGCAGGGTTATGGGAATTCGAGCCATCAATTCAAACTGTGAAATTTTTAAAGTAAAGAGAAAAAAATATGAAAAAATACTGAAGATTTACATAAAAAAGATATCTACTAAAAGCAAAGAGAACTGTAAGACTTACAGAGAATTGAGCTTTTGCTTCCTCCAGTTGGCGAGCTTCTTTCAAAGCTTCAAGCTCTTCCTTATCTTTCCTCAATAATCTGTAGGAAATGGATGAAGAAAAGGATTTGGTAGGTATTTATGGTGGAAAACAATTAAACCAACGTTTTAGGCAATGAATCATAATGAATGCCTTATATCAATTTAACCATGATGGCTCACAGTCTTACATTAACAGTTGGGATGACCATGGAACATAGGGTTCCAAAATCAATCACATAAGTACAGGTATACAGTACTGGAAATATGTAATTCTGAAGGCTTTACAACAACCACAACCCACTATTCGAATTAGGTTCTGTAACTAATAAATGGATGTTGACAAACATTTTTTAGAACATGTACAGTACAATTACCAATGACAATGAAATATTGAGACAATAACTATAAAGTTGAGTGTTAGTAACAAAAAAAAAAAAAAAAAGAAAGAAAACCCCAAAAAACCCTCACAATAGCCAAATCTGTACTTCATATTTTGTATTTCAAGTTCTTGAGTTGTAATGGTTTTTTTTTTGGTTTTTTTTGTTGTTGTTGTTTTGTTTTTTTTTTGGGGGGGGGGGGGGTTTTTTTTTTTTTTTTTTTTTTTTTTTTTTTTTTTTTTTTTTTTTTTTTTTTT
>JBCIKM010052350.1:0-15501 GCA_039654465.1 Melibe viridis
TCTTCCTGTTTTTTTCCTTTCTCTCTTTGGCTTTGACTCACCTCGGCACTGTGTCTATACTATTTGCTATTCATTTTGTGGAATTTGTTGAGGGACTTCCAAGACAGAAGAGACCGACACGCACTGACTTCTGGTGTGATCATAGCCCGTTAGTCCGTGCCCGATTGAGTCAAACGATGCAGGTAGGCAGGAATCGTGATGCCACCTCAATAATAATAAGAAATTAACATTAACATTAACATTAACATTAACATTAACATTTGAATTTATATCGCGCCAGCATCCATTTCAAAAATGTTCACTGGCGTTTTACAAAAGAAATATATTCAGACACACTAGGGTCATAGAGGCGCCCAACACATTACACTAAGACCTACTCCCTACTAAAAACTAAACATGTGCGCTGAAAGTAATACTCGTCAAAGCCGAGTCAGTCAGTTAAATGGAAGAAGAAGAAGAAGCCCTGCTCACGCACACAACAGATTAGGTAGGCCTACTTCTCTCCGCTCACACTGACAGTGAACCGTGGCTACGTGACCCAACACGTGTTAGGTCAGGTAGAACCGGGGCCATCCTCATCCCAGCATCAATCGTCTTACATGCATGCATAGATGATTCACAATTACTGTCTGGGGACCATTCTTCCACCTCTCTGAAACCAATGAGTAACACTAGACATCAAGTTTCCACAACAATCATCATCATCATCATTCTCCTCCTCCTCCTACTCATCATCATCATCATCAACATCATCATCACCATCATCATTATCATCAGCATCATCATAATTACTACTTTTGTCACAGATTAGGTAGAATGCCATTTTATATTATGATGATTATAAAACCAAAGCACACCTAAAAATAAAATAAAATGAGTGATCTTAACCAAGGTTTGTATAAAGATGCTTGGCTATGTAAAAAATATATTGTGTTGTTCATAAAAGTAAATCCGGCTCGGAAATCGATTAAGAGAAAAAATAATTGCAACGACCGGGAATCGAACCCGGGTCACCCGCGTGGCAGGCGAGTATTCTACCACTAGACCACCGTTGCTGACGGACATCAGCTAAAAATAAATTATATATACCTTTATTTGTTTCAATGTTGCTTTCTTGTCTATAATTTTTATATTTTTACGTGACATTTTTTTGATGAACACTCTTATTTTATAGCGAAAATTCCCATCTGTATAGGTTAAATTGCTCTTTTATTTAGCTTCATCAACTGAAACGTCAAGAGTGGTTAGCCCCTTTGATGGCGCTGTTCAAGTAAATACAAAATTACGTCACGATGGAGATCTTGCCAGTTTGACGTTTTGTCCACTACTTTTCAACCCCTATATATATTTTTGATAACTCAATATCATAAACTTTCTATGTCAGTCACTTTCTCCTATTTGTGCATTTATCATATTACTGAACAACCTACCCCTTGAAAAATTGTTAAAACATACTAAAATCGTTCTGTTAAGAGATTTCGTCGTTGTAATATTAAATTTTCACAAGCACCAACACTATTGCTTTCATTCGTCTTCTTAAGGATATTTTTACTGAGGAATAATTTTAAAGATTTATAATGATTCAAGCCTCTCAATTGTGTGGATTTGTTGTTGCTTTTAAGGACTTCTTTTTTAGTTAAAGTTAAATTTGGTTAGTTTTTAACAATTGTCAGTTTAGTTTTCGGTTACAACTGGCAATATACCTATCGAAAAGGTTCGACGCCATAAACAAACCCTTGTATTTTTGTTTTCATCCGTTCTGTCTGCGAAACTAGTTCCAATGCCTCGATAAATCGGGAGTTTTTGAGTTTGTGAAGGAGGGAAGGAGGAGGGTTGTGGATATTTTTATGAATGTGGAATGAAAAAGTTTGATTGGGCTAACTCTTGTCCTTCCTGTTCAGTGTTCACGAGAAAAGTGTGTGACTTGGGAAAGTCGTTCATTGACTATTCTGGAAACCTGCATATGTGACAGTAGACGAGAGATCAGTTCTGGGAGGGATGTACAGTGTTTAAGTCCAAATTTTGTCTGAGATAGTGTTATTATTCGACCTTACCATCCCTCTCCTTTGCAGTTCTTACTTTGATTCCTTGCCGAGTTTCCATATTCAATCAGGATTTTGCAATGACCATCAAACCTAAAAAGAAAGTTGGAAAGGACAAGCCTGATCCTGAAAGCTCTGATGTTCATCAATCAGTTGGACATGTCCACCCACACGCCCATGGTCTTGGCCATAATCATCCCCATACTCATGGGCACTATCATCACCCGAATGGATCTGACACCCGACTTGATAAATCTTCAAGGGTGCGATCTTCTCCGACAAGGTGGCTTCCATCCACTTCAGGACATGAGGACTACCACAACCATGGACACTCAAATCTTGCCTCCAGCTTGTCTGCTAATACCAATTTTGATCATGATGTGCAATCAAATCACAAAAGACGTCATAGATCATCTCCTCATCGGACTGTCCGCAAGCATCATCGAAATCACACACCTTCAGTGTCAAATGCACCCAATGTGACATCTAACAGCGCTAGTTTAGTGTCATTGCCTGATAATGAAGAAGATTGTGATGATAATTACAGTGGATACAATAGTGAAGATGAGCATAGCCAGCCTCCCACAGTCCCAGATAATGTCAATGAGGTAACTTTGTTTTTCAGGCAAAACTAAAAATCTCACTGGTTAAGCTTTTAACACCATGCTTTGCTACAGTCTGTATCATACCTACCAGCTAAACAAGAATTTCTATTTGCCTGCTTTTTCTTAATTAAATGGATGACTATTGATCTGGATCGTGAAGATCTGAATACAGAGAGATGCCTACTCCCCATTTATTTTTCTTACTTTTTTATCAAAGCACAGAAGGTCTTTCGCTAACCCTCCATTTTCCCAACATATAGGTACCTACTTATCAGGTAGACCTGCCTCCCCCTTCCCCCTCCTCTATGGTTTGAAGTCACATTTTCATGGGGGCAAGTAGTAATAAAAAGGCTGGGTACTCTCACTAACCCTATAGTAGATTTTGTAAACACCAATAGGAATACTGGGACCTAACCTACCAATATGTCTTTGTATTGGGTGTTTCTTGTTTACTTTAATATGTGGGAATTTACGTTTCAACATTAAGTTAAGGTCGCAATTGATCTGTTAAATACAATTAAGAGTGGTAATTTGTTTTTATGCATGAAAAGCTGTAACCAGCTGTTAAATTGATTGATGGCAAAGAACTTTTGAGTCGTCAGATAAACTGAGTGGATTACTTAATATTGGTCTTTATCAAAAGAAGTGATCATTTTGAAAAACATTTTTTAATAAAAATGGTCTCTAATATGCTTTGGAAGTTATTTCGTTTTTGTCTTTTAGTTAGAGGAGTGGTTTGAGCAAGCCCTAACAAAAAAAGGTTTCATCATCAAGAAGATGGGAGAGGATGGGGCTTGTCTATTCAGAGCAGTTGGTAAGAATTAAAAATTTTCTGTGATTTTTAAGCAGTGTTTAAGGGAAGGTATTTCATATCATGTCGCATATGTCACATGTTGACAGAGTTGTGGGGGGGGGGGTGTTTGTTTTTCTTTTTTTAGGCTTTTTGGTTGTTTTTTGGGGGTAAATTTTTTCTTTTATGCAATTTTAGGCACTGAACATGACTTCAGGAAATCGGTCTGCTCCCTGATTTTGCTATTAATGCTCCAAGTAATGTGCATTTTCCCATCCAAAGCTGCTTAACTCCTAATTAAATTGATAGTCTCTGCCTTCATCGTGCTCAATTTTGAGATAGAACATCTAGCGCAAATATTCAAAGAAATTGATTGGAAATCACTCCGCTCTGCTCCAGTGACACATTTTTTTGTTGTCATCATTTTTATCGTTATCATTCAGGTGCCGGTTGGCAACTCAACTCAATAAATTATTCCGCCGCGAAACTCTGAAGTGTTGGGCAGGGACATCAGTTCTGAAGCAAAACTATTAAAACTAGTCCTAGCACGTTCTCTGCCCTTAACAAAAGCAAGCATGAGTTCAAAGTCAGTCAGTCAAAACAAGAATGATGCTGCTATCCCTATCACAGGAAGCACACATACCTCGGTAGCCACCTAATTAAACGTCCTATTCACAATTGTTGTCTACTGAAAAAATGTGTGTAACCAAAACTCCTATTACTGGGCATGTCTATTGATGCAGATTTGCATTGCTCATGCCCGAGCATGACTGTAAATACGACAAAAGCACAGCTATTGAGGGAATGTACTGGAACAAGTGATCAAAGCTAGCAAAATAGTTCTCTAACAAAGTTTCTTTTTCCAAAAAAAAGTGATCACTTCAGAGTAATAGCGATGGAGAAAGTGCTCAGCGGCTAAAAAAGTGTGTTAGCCAATGAAAGAAACACTCTCATAAAATCAGTTTGCGATGGGTTTTAGGGGGGAAATACTTTTTTCTTTTTTTTTTTTTGAGAGGTGGTTGAAAGGGGGGGGTGTTTGGGTTTGTTTTTTACTTCAATTTTTAATGTTATTTTCATTGTCTTTGTGCTAGGGTTCTTTTTTTTTTTTTATCAATTTGGTAAAGAACTGGGTAAAGAAGAGGAAAATTCATTTCAGTTTGTAAGGAAGGAAATCTGTAGTAGTTCTCTTTCCTTTTTAAATGATTTTACCCTTTATCATATTATCATGTTTTTTTTTCCTGATTCATCCCTGCTTTTCCGTTTTTTATTGTATTGACCAAATACAAAGTGAACATCTCATTCTTCTTCCCATACTCTGCAGCTGATCAAGTGTACGGGGACCAAGAAATGCATGGCATTGTCAGGAAACACTGTTTAGACTACATGGTTAGTACTTAAGTTACCACCTGAAAGCACTGCATGGCTATTATATTCTTTTACAACTCACTGCATAGCTATTATATTCTTTTACAACTCAGAGGTATAATTGTATATTTTACATCTTTTGCAAAACTGAACAATAGAGCAGGACTTAGTTAACAGGGCATTTTAATCCTGATTTTTTATAACAACAAAACTGTTTTAAAAAAGACTGTAACGATGTTCCCTCATAATGTCCTCATTGGATTTGAAAAGCTGGTTGGAAAAAAAGCTAAAGTAAGAAGAGTGAAGAGTTCTCTCACCATCATCCAAATGTTGTGACTTTGTGAGCAGTATGTAAAAAGCTGCTGTCCTGGCTTTGGGTATTGGTAAAGGTTTGTCAAACTATTATTCTTTAAGCTTACCTAAAAAAATTTCTGTAAAATATCTTCACATTGCTCTCTTCTCTAAGGCCAAAAATGCAGAATACTACTCTCAGTATGTGACTGAAGATTTCAAGATGTATATCAACCGAAAACGAATGGACTCGTGTCATGGCAACCACTTAGAGATTCAAGCAATGACAGAGCTATTTAATCGACCTGTGGAAGTTTATCAATATAGCTTGGGTGAGTTTTCTCTATCATCTGTCTCATTTTTTGTTCACTATCTGTGTTAGATTTGATTCATCTTCAATACTGTTTTTTTTTTTGTTTTTTTTATATGCACAGCACACTTGTCCTTGATGATAATGACTTCATCATTTTTCTGGAGTCAGGTTTCTTTAATCTTTGTGTGTGTGACTTTTAAAAGTATATATATGTGTGTGCTTTCAGGAAAGGGAAGTCTCATCAATCCTGTAAATTTACTTGTATGTCATCTTTGTTTCATTCTCATTTCTCCCTTTAGCACCCTTTTGCCTGACAATCCCTTCCAGGTTGTTTTCAACTCTCATTCTTTCTTTTATCCATCTTCCTGAAGGGTTGAATGGGCTCATAGGAAATAACAAAAACATAAGCTACCTTCTTATACTTGCTTTCAGCTGTAGTTATAGTAATGTACTATGTACACGAGAGCCCATCTTAATTCTAGCAGTGTACAGAATTTTTCCTTATTCCTGGCAAGAAATTTTTTTTTTAATTTTGATTTTTTAATTCTGAAATTTATTTTGAGTAAAGATTGTAACGTTGAATAATTTTGTAAGGCTATAGGGACAGATGCTTCTTATATCTTTTGACCACCTGTCACCTAAATTTGGACAATTTTCATGAGGCAATAAAACGCGCTGAACTTTGAAGACTTCTACCTCAGTAACTCATGCTCTATCCACCTTTAACATGCTTAAAACATTTATAGTTGCGCAATATTGTAAAATTTCAGCTTAAAAAAATGCTCAAATGTGTTTGCAACAGCCGTTTAGCTAAGAACAGGTCTCTTGGTACTATTATGGTTGCAAGAAATTTTGCTTTTTCACAATCCAGTGTAAAACATTTAAAGACATGAAAAGCTAATAAAGATAGAAAACTCTCCCCTTTTGCAGCAGCCTAGAGAACAATTCAAGTTTTTGTACTACATTTGAAGAAGATTCAATGAACCGTATTTCTACAGTAACATTGTCACAATATAGATATTCTGCTTGGGACAATTTGGACGCAGTATTTCTATCTTGTTTTATTGCGTCAAAATCTTCTTTTGCCCATTCGCCCAATGATGAAATGACGTCACTGTGTTTAAATGCTTTGCAGTATCTACTTGAAATTTTCTGTATTCAAATATCTTAATAGTTTGCTGAGGCATTTTCTCATCATTGCAAAAATGTACATGCTTCTTTGTTAGTTTTCCAATTACTTTGATCTAGTAAAGTGATTTTTTAAAGTCACTATTTATTAGCTCTTCAATATCAACCCAAAACACCTGTTCTTTTTGTCTTCTTTCTTTACCCAGTACCCATGAATACATTTGACACAGCCTGCAAGACCGACAATCCTCCCATCCGCCTGAGTTACCATGGCAACGTGCACTACAACTCCATAGTAGATCCCTACTCTGCCTCCATTGGAGTGGGCCTTGGCCTGCCAGGATTTCAACCAGGGGTAAATACAAAGAATGGACAAATTTTGCCTCTTTGATCTTTTATAATTTTTCCCCGCTTTCTGTTCTAAAGAATAATTTATAAGGAAAGTAAAAATTATCAATATTGAGGCTTTTGGTACATGGTATACCCATAAAATTGAATTTTAAGATTTTAATTTTATTTTTTTTAATTATAACGGAAAATCAGTAAGTCTGTTATTAGGTATCATTTTGAGTTTGTTACTAAAAATATACCTAGATAAAAACATTTTCAACTCCATTCTTCCACCCTTCGGATATCAGGGTTGCTTTAAAGAAATGGGGTTGAGCGAGTTCTTTGATGTTGAAGTGAACTATTCATGGCTTTGAGTAGTCAGTAAATTTTTATCACATGAACATAAGTGTGCAGCCAAGGAGATTCTGTATTCATTCCATTGGAAGCCTCGGGAATGTGAAAAGGATTGGGAGGGGGGGGGGGTTCTAGTGGGGTACTACAAATGACAATTCCGATGGTCATGTCAGTCTCTCTTTACAATACCATAAGACCAAAGTATTCACTAGCAAAGACTGAGGGTTCGTTTGAAGTCGGATTTTGGTAAGATTTTTTATCGAGGTTGGAAAAGTAAGATAAACGTAATGGCTGTTGGATATAGGGTCATAATACTCATTAATGGCAATTCAAACTTTGAATCAAAGCTTTATTAATTCTACGACGTGATGCTGGCTGCACAAATACCCATAGTTAAGTGTTAGTTGTACTTAATCGAGTGAATGGTATTCATTCTTTATTATTCTCAGAAGGTGCTGAGTTATTGTAATCGACAAAGTACTCACAGTAATCGACAAATTATTCTTCTGATTTAATCACAAAGGTGGTGGCCAGTGTTTTAGCGAACCAGTCTACAGGATTGGGTTTTGTTTTGGTTTTTTTTACAAAATCTTGTGAAAGAATTTTCGTGAATCTTTTATGTCAGTAGATTTAAATCTGGCAAATGTTTTTGAATAAAAGTTTTAACTACCTAGGTCTCTGTTAGCCCAATTTCAGTAAGGAATTCTTGTCTTTATGAACTTAAGCGATCTATTTTGAGAACTAGAAACAATGTGCACGGAGGTCTTTTTGCGTGAGTGTGTGTGTTAATATTTGCTGTAGAGTGTTTCTTTCTGTTTGACATGGAAGAAAATAGTGGATTACGGGATCAAGAATACCGCAAGTTCATTTTGCTTTTTTGTTTTGTCTCTTGTGGTTAATTTTCGCTTTCTTTCTCCACAGCTGGCAGAAAGAAACCAGATGACAGATGCCATCAAACATTCAGAAAATGTCCATATAGAGCAGGTGAGTATTTTCATCAGCAAGCATTCCTGAAGTCTTTTTTATACAGGTTCATAAAATTCCTCACAAATTGTCAAGCTGATACTGGTCTTAAAGATAGCACAGTAAAATAGATCTTTAAACTTCCTCTAGTTTAAATTGGATGACTCTTTCTTTGGTTAATTGATCTATGTTGTTTTGGTATGTTTATTTTTCTATTTGTTGTTTTGAGAGGGGAATAATTTCTTTTCTGTATGCATTAATACAGAGCGGTTTAGTAACTATTTGGCACTCAATAGGATGAAGTTTAACTCAGTTATTGTATCCGTTTAAAGCACTTTGAGCCCATGCTAGTGGCATTTAGTGCAAAATGAATTTCATTTATTATTATTATTGCTATTAATTCTAAATAAGAAAGTTTGTCTCTTCTTCCTTCTGGTATGATTCAGTTTTGGTGTTTTGGTTTTTTTATTCCTTCTCAAATGAGAGTGTGTTGCAGAAGTAGATGTTTTATTTTATTCCGTAAAAGAAGCTGCCTTTTTTTGCTTTCAAACGTGTTTGGATTTCTTTTTTTTTTTAAATATTCAAGCATTATGAAAATTTGTATGAACAACCATTCAAATTTTTTTTATTTTTTTTTTTTTATCTTGGATCCCCTATATCCCCTATAATTATTAAGTCTCTACATTTAGAGATACAGAAATAGTTTAAGAATGATTCTGTCTTTTTTTTTTTTTTTTAAGTAGGTATTTTGATTTTGGTGGGTGTTTTTCACAGACAATGCTGGAGGATAAGATCCGGGAGACAGACTGGGAGGTGACGCAGGACTCCATTGACGAGCAAGTAGCCCGGGAGTCCTACTTGCAATGGCTGCGGGAGCAAGAGAAAGCATCACGGCGGACAAAGGGGACAGTGAGTATTGGTTGTATTTGCATGGAGGATATGCAGACCTGCCAATCATTCCTATATTTTAGCTCAAAAGTGCGATATCCTGAGTCTCTGATTTACCGCTGTAAAATTCAGACATTTTTGTGCCTGTTAAGGTCTTGTTTTTCAAGCTTTTTAGCGCTAATGGCGGTAGAAAACTGACTGTTTGATTAAGCGATATTAAGTTTCTGTGTGTAATTATGTTTTTCACATGAAATGAATGTGTTGAGTCAGTTTTTATTTCAGTGAAAAGCAAACGCACAGTGAAAACAGGATTGCAGCGGATCGACTTATTGTGTAAACGAATCTATTCTGACTAGTATAGAGAAAAAGAGAACAACTGTAAAACAAATTGCTTTTCACTTGTTTTCACTTTTCTTTTTCTTCTTGTGCGCCCGCAATGAATTATCAGTCAACTAATCTGGGCAGTATTATAGTATTATCCAACCAGGTATTATTGCATAAGTTCAGGTCGGTACCGTAGCATCTCTCACTCATTCTGCCTGTCTCTGACCCTGTGACACCGCCAACACATCACGTAATGCACTGCCACCTCACAAAGCTGCAAAGTGAGATAGGATGGCCACTTTTACAATTCAGTCTGAAAACAGCTGAAGACATGCAGGCAAAAAACTACACCACATTTCTACAAAGTTTACCAGGAATAACTCACCAGAAGTCACCATTATAAATTGTAAACAAGCACGGCAATTAAAAACAATACTATAACCTCGATGGAGGTTCCTCTGTCGTTTATAAAAACATCAATCATGCTTTATAAAACTTTTCTTTCCTTTCTGTTTAGTGATTTACAAAAAAAAATGAAAGCAATCAGTCATTTAAGAGGTAGATGAATGTTGGTGACAATCATAAGAATCCTCTGGAAAAAAAGCTAGGAAAGCATGATTGTTTTCAAACTACCGCAAACAGATTGGAATTGTAGGGAGTGGAAGGACTTAGCATGCACATTAGTAAGTCTCCCAAGTGTTTTTGTGACTAATTTATGAATGCTTCTAAAGTTATCTTCTTTGCTGAAGTTATGTTGATTTGTTTGTTTGTTGTTAAATGTTATTACAGGAAAAAAAAAAAAAAAAAGGAATATTTCTGGAACTTCTGGTATCCCGATTTTAGGAAACTTCAGTACTTGCAAGTTGTTATGTTTAGATTCTATCGGGTGTTTTTATCTGAGATTCTGAAAACCGATTCTGATTTTATAATACAAGTGTGTGGTAGGTCTGGATATTGATTGACTGCCTCAAGATAACACTACAGTTGTCTCCTTTGCTTTAACATATTTTGCAATATGCAATTTCCAACCTTGGGTTTTAACTGTGAGGGGTATTTTAAACTGTAATTGATGAAAAAAATCCCAGACTCTTCATAAGATATATAAATGTCATAAGATCCATTCCCAATTGAATAATATGAGTCAGAATCAGGGGTGAAATTTGCTTTAACAATCAGTCTGAAACAAGATCTTAAAGATGAAATGAACTTTTTTCTATTTCATTCACCGTATAAACTTTTGATGATAATGTTTTACCAATCTTCCAGACAAGATCAGCAAGTGCCACTTGTAGTTCTACCAGTGATGGAAATCATTCAGGAATGCTGGATGCAGGGCCTGTCCGATCGCCTAGGCAACTACGCAGTGGCAATAATAGTCCTCAGCAAACCACTATTCCTGAGGAGCAATTTGTGCCTTTACCAGGTTGGTCTCATTGCCTTGAGTTCTCAATGGTTTCTAAAAGTTGGGAGTTTATACACGTAGTTTCTATGTTCAGGGTTAGGATCCTAATGGAGATGCAAGTTTTAGGGCTTGGCTTTCTGGCACATTGAATTTTAGCCCGTTAGAGATGATGGCGCCCTGCATTGAAAAAGAAAAATTTGCTCAAAAGGCTGTTTTAACAAATTAAGTACAATGTTTGTAGAAAGCTGGCCTTTGCTTAAAGCATTTCCTGTGTTGACTGATGACCAAATTTGTCAACTTTCTTTCTGTGATTTAATGTGGTTTACATCTGGGTACAATGGCTTCAACATTAGGCTTTTTCAACTAATTGAAACTTGAGCCCCCCAAAAAAAGAAAGAAACGAGACTTATCTCAGTACTTATTTCAATATAATTCGCAGAGGTATTTTCTTGTAGAGAAGCTTCGTAAAATTAGGTTTCCAGTATCAGCACTGTCTTTGTAGTGAAAAAATCTGGAATTTAGTTGATTTTGCTTTGAAATTTAAAGGATAATGATTTATTTCCACAGGCTCTTCTAAATCCCCATGTAACAGCCCTAAACAGGTGGCTGGTTTTACAGCAACAGAAGGAGAAAACTCAATCCCTCTTGTAGGCGCGAGCGCCAGTTTCAATGAGACTGCCTCTATATACACAGATCTTCCTCCTACCTTATACGGTAATTCATTTGTATGATTTATCTTCTTCAGTTCCCATTTTGCAATGCCATAGGATATTTGAGTGCCTATTTTCCATGGAGTAAATTTTTTTTAATGGTTTAACTAGTTTATTGCTTTCTTTCAATAACTATAATATAATATGATTGCCAGAATATTATGACAAGAGACCTACTTAGTTCTATGAACTATATATGAGATTAATTTTTTTACTGATTATAATCATGAATTGGAACCTGAAAAGAGACCTTCAGCATGTGGCAGTGTTTCTTCTTGATAGAATGCTGACACTATACCTTGAACCAGCACCTGCTTTCTCTTGTATATAAAATTGTTTTTATTTTTCTCCTCCCAGGACTATCTGACTGGGGAGAGGAAGACATTCTGGCACAAGTGATGGCTCAGTCTCAGCAAGAATACCTAGACAGTCTGCGGCAAAAAGCCAGCCACTTAGCCAACTCCTCCCCAAGCCAGTCACCACCCCAGTCCTCGGCTGCCTACAGCCATAGTAATGAAGCAGCTGGATTCAGTGGAGCTTCAACCTCCTCCTCCTCTTCTTCCACTATCTCCCCTAGGCATTTAGAAGGCAAAGACATGGCCAGTTAACGTTTTCTCCGGCTTAAGACTATTATGAATAGCGCTGTGAAAGTTTTGGTGTATCTTGAATGAGAGAGTTACCTGTGGTCAGACTGATTGTAATGTTTTATGTGGCCATCCTCTGAATTTGTCAATGGTTACATCATTTTTTTCCCCTGGTTTTGTTTAATGTGTGATAAAGAAACCAAGCTATGAATGTAAATGAACTAAACTGATTTTTTAAAAAAAATTTCTAAATAAGGGATGGGAGATCTATTCTGGTTGCCTGTCTTATTATTTTCATAGTTTGGCATTTTGAAAAGATTATTAATTTATTTTCCTGATTAACCCAATATTTTATGTTTGTGTGTGTGTGTAAATTCAGATTAAATATCCCCAGCAGGGACCCGGGATTTATACATAGCTCCTCTGTTCATCTGCAGAGTTTACAAGCCCCACAATGGTAGCGGGTGGCTGGAACTCTCTGGTGGGCCCTTCTACTTCTGTCTTGTCTTTTGAGTTGAAGCTATCATCCTACATTTTCCCCTCTTTTGTTGTGTGTCTTATTTGTTGCCTTGTCTGGGATTCATTGATCACCCCATGTCATACCTTTTGGCAGTCAACTACAGGGTCACTATCTAGGTGTAATAAGTGCTTTGTACATTAAGAGGGTGTAAAGACCCTTGGTCCTCCTGGACCATTATTCTGTTATTGGTGGTAGCCAATGTTTCTTTTTGTGTTAGAAAGGGTATTGTTGTCATTGTTATTATTGTTGTTCATCTATTTCTGGTGTTGATAGTTTTGGGGGAGGACATTTTATTTTTAATCTGAATTGTTTCTCTGCTTTTCTTGGTTTGAACTTTTTCTCTCTTTTAACTTATTCTATCCTCTTACTGGCCCCGTGACCCTCAAATGTGGTGCTCTGAAACCATCAATGATCAAAGAATCAAAACAGATAAAACAGTTTTAATTGCTCTAAAAATTGTCATATTGTAGATAATGCTAGTTTGCTTCCATACGCAAGTGAATCTTGGCAACATATTTTTTTTGTTTTACATTGTTTTTTTTTTATTCTCGTGTAATATAAATCATACAACTGGTAACTAGATGGTTTAGTATGTTTCCAGTCTCTGTAACGACGACCAAGAACAACTGTTGAATAATTTTAACTTAACAGTTTCAGTTGGCATTTTAGATTATGAATTTTTTTTTTCCTCATAACTTCTTTACTTACCATTGATAAAATTGGAGACAGAATTTTTTTTTAGAGTGTGTCATTTTTAGATTAATATTAATAGAAGATTGTATTATGAGCAGAACTTACATCTGATACTTCTTTCACTGCCTTCTTTATTCTCTGTTTTTCCTAGTAATAGGAGGAGGTCAAGATACAGTTAACCAAGATCTAATGGAAAAAAGTAATTCAAGATATATTATGTTGTCAATTGTCTATAAAATGAGGCTTGGCTTACACAGTATAGTTAAAGCAGAGTAAAAATTGTTAATACACCAGAAAATGCTATTAGTTATAGGGATATGAGTCTCCGAGTTTTCATTGTACCCTGTCTGAAGTGCCCCTGGGGCCAGTAGGGGTGCGATGTTTGGCATATTGCTGCAGCATAACCGTCATCTGAGCAGAATCCTTTTTTAATAGCAATAAGTTCTGATCTTTGAGGTTCATTTTTTTTTTTTGGCAAAATATTTTCATAGTTGATATGAGGATAGCAATTCATCAATGAGCTGTCCAAATGGGTGAAAAGCGTGTTAATAATAAAATGCCATGGTGTGCAAAATAAATTGGGTGTGAAAAAATGAATTACAGTCCCTTGACATATTTCAGGGCAAAAGTTTTAGTTAATTCCACCTTGATCTTGAATCTCCATTTCAATAAACCGTAAACATGTGGGACAGCTGGCTTTTGATTGCAGTGACTGACAGACTCTCCCTTATGCATGCCTTTGAGCCCAAATGTCTGGTACCCCTGTGCAGTTTTCAATTATAGTTTTAATATATAGGAACACTGTGGAGCTACAAGTCATTGTAAAGGGATACAGTAGAGCACTGATATAAACAACAGCTCGAATCAATTCAAATCAGTTCTTTATATCGGTTGGGATTTTTATATTTATTGCCTATGGTGTGTGTACAAAACATGTTTTTTATAACAATCAGTTCTTTAAAAGTGTTTGCTTTATAGGTGTTTTCTATTGTAGGTACATTCTATTTTAGGGATGCACGCCAGATCAGTGTTGAACCCGGGGTAGAGGGATGCCAAGTTGCCTCACAGCAATCTGTGAATTGTTAAAGTGGATACTCCAATGCCGCAACTGCCAGATATGATGTGTTGCAATTTATGGTACAGCTGCAGACCATCCCTCAAAATTGTCATCCTTGACTGAATAATGTGATTCTGTCCTGAAATTAAACCACAAGGTTTAGAATGACAAGTCTTGGAAGTATGAAGAATAAACTAAGGCGAATCTGGGTAGTTAAGTTGTACGTGTGTCCCACATTGTCTTTGATTCTTTGCATTTAATTATTATATTTGGGGTGTTTCTTCTCATGCCTTTCAGGTTATTATGGCCATAATTGATTTATTTCTTTGTTTTAAGTTATTCTTACAGAAGTAACTATCATTGTATACGACAAAATCTTTTTTGTTTTTTTTTTTGGTTGTTGGAAATATTGATTTATAAGGCTGTGTAATTCTTTTTTTTCTTTCTTTTTTTTTTCCCTCTCTCTCTCTCGTTTTTACCGATTTGTTGATTACAATTGTGTTTTGATCAGTTTTGTATATTTGTCTGTAGTGTGTCAGAATTTTTGACTCCATGTTGTTGATACCTTCCTTTAAAGCTATTGTTTGTCATACACACCTGCTATATTTTGGGTTGTCATTGAATTCTCTGGTATGACCTATTGTAGTTTCTATAGGAGTAAATTTTAGCCATACATTTCTATAGCAACCGATAACATTTTGAGAGCTTACAGGGTGACACAAAAAAAAAAAAAAAAAAAAGAATCTATGTCAAAAACCTTAGGAATCTCATGATATTTTGAGCAGCAAAACCAAGT
The DNA here is from genome assembly GCA_039654465.1 of Melibe viridis. Taxonomy (NCBI): domain Eukaryota; kingdom Metazoa; phylum Mollusca; class Gastropoda; order Nudibranchia; family Dendronotidae; genus Melibe; species Melibe viridis. The sequence goes on from JBCIKM010052350.1 coordinate 15,156, forward strand.
TTGTACACCATTAACTTCAGTCTCTGCATGAGAGGTTTGTATAAAGTTTGTGGATTGGCCTGTTCTCTCTTTTAAGTTATGTATCTCTGGGGCTCCTCTTTGACCATCATGCGTCGTAGGACGGTAAAACTGCCAAGAAGCAAGCAATTAACTATTGGCGAATATTTGAATGTGCAGCTCAAAAACACACACTTGATATATGTTCACAAATTATAATAAATCTTCTCCATGCTGCAGACACGGTTGCGGGTGGTTAGTGGGAGTCCCTTGTGGGCTCTTCTACTTCTGTTTCTTTTCTTTTACACTTAAGCTATCGTCTTACTTTTTCCCCTTTTCTGTGATGTCC
>JBCIKM010052461.1:0-12690 GCA_039654465.1 Melibe viridis
CTTCGAAAGTGATATTTCGTTCAACGAACATCCTTTGCTTTTACAACTATCGGAAGAAATGTAAAAAGAAGGATTTAGTGAAACGAATGACGAAATGTGAGCCCTACCGTCAGAACCGAATAATCGGTTCAAAGTGTAAACGTAGCAGTTTTGAGAACTGATTTATCGGTTCACAGTACGCAATGAGTTAACAGTGTTGGGATCCAGCTCCAAGCTGGGAAAACCTCTGGATCACAAGAAATGAAGACAGGCAAATGATCAGTCCACTGTGCCTAATCTTGCATGGCATAATGAGCAATATATATGGGGTATCATCAGATCTAAGCCAAACAATAGTTGCTGTTGCCTTGGTGGTATCTACTCATTGAGAAAGACCCAATGAGCCGATTAACCACAGGGCAGACTAAGGTAAGGTGAGGTCTTCAAACACCCAGAACACCAGTTCATGATGGCCATAATAACTCAGTGTATAAGACTGTTCACTAAAAATCCATGTGGAACACCTTACTTCTGTTAAAAACCGGACATAGAGAGGTGATCAAACCTAAACTGGCCTTTTACTGTTCATTTTTATTGCTGTTTGTGAGCTTTCTATGATTTTTAAAATATCGACCTCACATTTGGCCTAACATTGCCCACAACTTTCAATTTCCAGAAAATTCTTAAAGTTGTGAGTGACACAGAAACTAAAAAAAAAAATGCATGTTACTTTTTGTCTTTTATTTTATTTTATTTTTATACAATGTTTAAGAATATATTCTTACTGCATAGAATCCAAACTTTGGAAGTGTAATCTCCTTTCCCCTGCGTTGTTGGGGGAATGGATTAAATTAACCCTTATGAAAAGTAAATCGGAGGAATTTACTGCAAGATGCTACTTTTTATTACTGACAAATTATATGGAATTGAAAAAAAAAAGAAAAAAGTTTGATAAGGCAAAGGAGCCATATGCTATTTCTCCCTGTCCAAAACTCACATCGAGGGCATCTTTGGCTGTTGTTGTCTCCAAAAGGAACTTGAAGACAATGGGCAAATCAGACAAACTGAACGACTTTATCAAATCAATGATGGATCCTCGAACCTGATATGCAGAGATGAAACAATGAAAATGAAAATTTAAAAAGTGTACATCTCAAGGCCCTCCATGTCTTGCCTGAAATAAATAATTTTACAATACTGTCACCATACTTTAATTTTTTATTATGAGAAGAGCTTGTTTATTTTACTCCGGGATGTATGCATAAATGCAAAATTTTCACAATAATGAGATTTAGCTTTTGAATGAGAATGTATTATCAATTTCATTGAGCTGTTTGAAACACAGACATATCATAATGATACCAGGCACAGGTCACGACCTCAAGGTCAAAACACTGATGTAAGAACTCTAAGCCTAACAGCTCTCTTAAAGGCCAAGGTAGATTGAAAAATTAAAATATTTAACCAACCACAACACCAAGAGTCAGGGAAACACAATCAGCAAGCCGTTTACAAACTAAACTGCTACAATTGGGGTATATGATAAATTTGACATCAACAAGCGCCTAACTGATTACTAATACTTATGACATAATTTCATAGAAATGGTAGAAGTGAGCAACAATATATTCATAAAAAAAAGGAAGACAGTATAGAAATGACCTTTATGGAAGACAAAAAACAAACAAAACTAACTCTAACAATAGCTAGCAGCAGAGGTATGCACAAGTCAGTACAGTTTTTGACCAAGGTCGTAGGTTCTAAACCAAAATAGTCACATATCAACTTGCTAGAAAACGGTACTGAAATTAGAACAAGCTATTATGACATTCAAGGGAGACAATTAGTCAGGAGTCAAAATACAACCAAAAGGATATAGAAGTTTTTCCTCACCTCTGCAACTGCTTCCTGAGAAATGTTAAGATATGTCAACGCATCGATAACGGGACAAGTCAGATCCTGGTTCTTGACCAATTCTTGCCTGAAATGTAACATATATTTAAAAAAACTCTTTTGAAGCCAATGATATCAACTTTTTAGTCTCAATCCAAAACTGTCAACGCATCGATAACAGGACAAGTCAGATCCCGGTTCTTGACTAATTCTTGTCTGAAATGCAACATGTATTTCAAAAACCTCTTAAATAAACAAAGATGACCCGTATTTTTACAACCTATAATCTCTGTGCTATATATATATATATGTACATTGCTGGGCTGCATTACAATAATGGAGAGGAATAGCAGAGGACAAGATGGCAGCAAAAATCCACTATATTGCAGAACATTAAGACCCATGGACTACAGAAATGGTTTTTTTTTTGTCAACCTTGTTTTATTTGCATAATGAGATCCTAACAGTCCAGCTTGCATAATTCATACACTACTTTATGCAATGGTAAATTGCAACAAGCAGTGGAACCTTAATTTACTTTTTATTCCTTTGGGCTCTGCAATGAAACAGGAAATGGTGGTTCACTAATGGCATAAAGTCCAATTTGATAAGGCTAATGCAGGGGTGAAAGTTCAGAAGACTAAAAAAACCTGCAAGATGTAGTCAGCGTTAAGAAAAATAAGGTGTGACGAGAAATAGGCATTCAATGATGGTTTACTACAGAAAAATGACTAGAAGTAAACAACTCTTTACTGGAAAATGCTTGGTTGTTGATGATAGTTCATCGGCACACAACCTCCTAGACATAACAATATTTTGATTTTACAGGATTTAATGTATTTAACTGGCTGTAAAATTGCTTACTTTTATTATGCTGTCCGGTCACAGGCGATATACTCTCTTTTCTGCCAGAATTGCAAATTTTCACCCATGTTATCTAAAAATATTTTTCTCACCAAAATTTGTTAACAGAAAGAGAAGTGAATATTTGCTCTGATGGGAGTTAACCACATTTTGCAGCTTGCAGGCCTTATCTTCATTCTCATCCACAGGCTTTGGAAGAGGGGGCTATTGTGATGGAACGGCTCTTATTCGACAAATCAAAGTTTTGCATTCCCTTACCACTGAAAACAGGTATGTTGCACAGCATTGATTTTACTAGAACACACAATCAGGTAACTGGTTTGTATGGTAAATAATGAAATTACCACAGCCTGAATAAAAAGAGAATTTATTCTATCAACTTATGAGCAACAAGGACGTTCTTGTTCAGTCACAACAAGAGTAGCTGACCTGAGCTTCTGAGCCACGGTCTCGTGTTCGGAGTCCTCCACAATATCCGGAATGCAGGCCATTAGTTCCTTCTGGACCTCTGAGGAGGAAGCCGACAGCACTCGGAGGAGGGACAAACTCAGTGCCTGAGGGTCACACACACACAAAAGATATTTTAAAAATCTGTTTTCGCTTAGACACAAAAACCGACAGATTCAAATCAAAACTTAACTGAAATTAAATATGGACATTTATATAATAGCATCTATTCAGGGTCAAGTGACAAGGTTGATCAAAAGTCACTCACAGGATGGTGGAGAGTGACCTTAAGAGCATGGGACATACATGAGGCAATGTCAATACGAGTGGAGGTCCTTTGTCGCTGCCCTACATGCCGGAAGGAATAACAGGCAATGAGTCAAGTATTCAAGGTCATCACCATGCTCTAAGTGCATTACAATACCACGTCACTGGCAGACAGGCAACCAACAAATAAAACAAGTGGCAATACTGTACAGGACGCCTGTTATGCTTGTTACAATATTTTTTGACAAAGACAAGATTGTCTGATCCACAATCAGCCTTACCAGCCATCTCCATTACAATGAGGTAAGTGTGGCAAAGTGTCTTACCCAAGGACACAGCGCCATAGTGTGGCCAGGAATCGAGCCAAAGCTCTTCAGCATGAGAATCGCATGCCTCACTGACTGCACTATCAAGCCCGCTAAAAAGATAATGAATTGACAAAAAAAAAAAAAAAAAAAAAGGGCCCCGATGAACAATGAGTTAGCCAATCACATTGCTTTTGACTGCTTGAGCCTTGCTTCCCAAAAATACAAAGACGTTTAGAACAGCTTTGAGATTGGCAGTGTATAGACACGACTTTCTTGAAAAATATCAGTAATGTCTGAAATGACAATCAATGGTCATTATGCATTGAGATGGCAGTGAGACTATGTGCAATATTTAAAACGGTGTGAATTTTCCTGCTCATCAAACTCATTACATCTGTATATCAAAATGTAATTTTTAAAAAAAATATAAATAACTTTCTTCATTAATATACCCCTAAAGACAATGAAAAGTTTCCACTTAAGTAAAACTGCAAAAACCCAGGTACTTTTATGCTGTTGTTAGCTCAGACAAGGCAATAAAATGTTTATAAACAAAACCAACATGGTCATTTTGGGGATATTTTCTTAACTTGATGCACCAAATCTGAAGTGATTGTGTACAGCAGTTTCAACTTTTCATTAAATCTAATTATAATTTTATCTCACCTTCCCATCTACAATCTTATCCAAGAACCTGAACTGGCTCAATAATAAACGAGGAACATAAACTCTCTGCCCTTGGTATGTCATGTAGCTGAAACGGAAAAATAAGAATTTTGGTCACCTCGACTATTCACGACAATTAACAATAAAAAAACAAAACAGAAAACAGACAAAATTCCAAATTAATCTAAATCTACCAGCTTTATTATTAAATTAATATTTTTTTAAATTGATGCTGCTTAGACAATGACCCTGTCAATGATGAGGTATCTGACATTGGGGACAGGGGGAATCATGTAAAACAAAAATAAACAACAGAAAAGACCCAATGCTGAACTCTGGCACAGTTTGTCAAAAAATTCATGCCTGTAAAGCTGACAGAAGCCATTTTTGGTAAGCTTTCACTTTAGTACAAACATTTCACGGGTAAGTTTATTTTGATGGCATTAATTGGAAATTCAATATCACATATTTGAACATACGCCCTGAGGTAAATCCGCTCATTGGTCTTTCTCAATGAGCAGATACCACCAAAGGCAACAGCAACTATTGTTTGGCTTAAGAGTAATACCCCATATGTATTGCTCATTATGCCATGCAAGATTAGGCATGGTGGACTGATCATCTGCCTATCTTCATTTCTTGTGATCCAGTTTTTCCCAGCTCCTTGCAACGAGGTACACTGCTAAGGTGATATGAAAGGATAAGGATAAAAAAGCAAAACATATTTGGACATTTTCAGTTACGAGAATGATTCACCACATATTTCAATATTTTTTAAAAATTTTGCGTCAAATTATTTGTATAAATCAAAATTTCAATTACAATCTATTCCCAAAATGAAAGTTTGAATTAGAAATCAAACACTTACTCATCCTTATGGCCGGTGAAATCTTTCAGCTTGTCCAGTAATACAGTCATCAGGAGAGACTAAATGAAGTAATAAATAGAGAATTATTACATATAAATAAAGGAATGAATTAAAAAAGCAATGAATACATAAAGAAACGAATACATAAAGAAACAAATACATAAAGAAAAGAATAAATAAAGAAACAAATAAATAAATAAAGAAATGAATGAATAAATGAATGAATGAATGAATAAATGGATGACTAAATGAATTAAGAAATTAGTGAATGAATGAATAAATGAATGGATGAATGAATGAATAAATGAATAGATAAATGAATGAATGGATGAATAAATAACTAAATGAATGAATAAATCAATACATCAATCAAAATAATTGAAAAGGGGTAAAACAAGTCCAATTACAGAGATAGACTTTATAAAAAATAAATTACAAGAAGTATAAATGAGAATGCTTAGAGAGTTGTAAGAGTGGACAAGAAAGGAAAAGGTCAGGAATATGAGAAAATGCTGGGAACACAGCATTCACGGTACAGGCCTGTCATCTTTTCAGAACATGTGGAAGGAGAGAGAGAAGAAAATGAAAAAGAAGAGAAATTGACTGATTGAATCTGACATACCTGAATTAGGTCAACCCCGAGGAGAAGCCGAATGGTGGAGTCAGGCGGAGAAGCTTGCAAGCTGTAAGTTACAGAAGGATAAGTCAGTAACACAGATGTACATCTAATCACCAAGCATAAACATAAGGATAAGAAGTTAAGGGTGTGGTAGACTTTAATCTTTAAACTAAATGAGAAAAAAAATATAATAGTATCAAACTGTAAAAACAAACATATTCAATACAATTATACAATCATTGGGAATATTTTTTTAAAAATCAATAAATTAAAAAAAACCAACAACACAAAACAAACAAAAAAAAACAACCAACAAACAACATACTGTCACAACATTTTATCAAAGAAGTTTTATAGGAAGTTCTATCTGTAACTAACAAAATTACCCTACCTGATAACGCTGATAAAGTTAACCTACCAAAATGTATTTATTATATTGTAAATGAATTTAGCTGTCTTCATTTTTGCTATGTATCAATCAGTCTAATTATCTGATTAAAAAACTTGTGCGCAATAAAAACAACACAAAATGACACACACACACACGCAAACAAAAGCTGCGCACCATGCCTAATGGTGCACTGTGGTCTTGAATGTCTCTCTAATTTAAATAGCAAAAGTAAAATTTCAACCTTAAGTTAAATGACCTTAAGTTAAATGATATTTTCTTCACTTTAAGGAGCACTTTGATTGAAGAGCTGAATAACCTATGACACAAGAAAATTTAAGTTTAATATTTCTGCCAACTTTTGCTGCTCAGTGTTGATCGACAACCCTGTGATAATTTTTTGAATGTCGAAAAGTTTGTGTCATACATATCGGGTGGAGCAAAATGCTTGAATATCTAGAATCCTATTTTGATCATTACCAGACAAAAAAAAAGTAACTTGCACCTCCACTATTTATACAGAGCAATGTGAACTGCTTGAACATCATCCACATAAATTCCTATCCCCACAAACTGCCTGTTTAACACTGAGGACTATGTTAGAATTCATAATATACTAGTTCTACCAAAATCCCATTTTCTCTACAATGTGAATTTTATCACTTTTTTTTCCATGGTTGGCATTATAACACGTGTTTACAATATAAAACTGTAGAGAATGAGCCTTTGAAATTTTTTTCCGATGATAGATCGGCTCTTATGGTGAAATTTGGAATTAACAGAAACCATATCAATGGGACTCTTGACAATACAAAAGCATCAAGAGCGTGATAAGCTTAAGCTATTTTGCCAAAGAGTAGTTTCTTACTTTTCACAGGATTGTGAAATCACACATGGATTCAGGCACTTGTGAAATCTGCCAAAGATGATGGGGAAATAAAAAAAAAAAAAATGAATTGATATTAACTTCAATTTCATGAGCGAAAAATGTTAAAGTTTAAGGTGTTTTGAGTAGTATCATCGATTAATGCATAGCATGATAAAAAAAAAAATGTATCAGTGTCCTGAATTTGCAGGCAGATCATCATCGGAATGCCGGCCATCTGGCACCCACGGCAGCAACTCAAACTACTCCTAATTGAGCCGAGCTTTGACACCTGGCAATCTCCTTGGGCAGTGGATACGGCACACAATGCTGACTTGGACAATGTGAGTCGTGTTTCCTCTTGTCGCATCAAGAGTAGGAGTAGGCTTGATGAATTGTCTTATCCTTTATTTGTAGTTTGAATATCCTGCCCATAGTTGGTAATGAAAAGCCCAATTCCAACTTGGATTTTTTCATCTATAAGCATGAAAAACACCTGAGGCCTTAACTCATTAAGTATTGTTTAGACGTCCCAAAAAGTTCATAAAACAACATAATTTTTTTAGTTTGCTTTTTTTTTTTGATACACTTGCCAGATAATCAAGTGAACTTGATAACAACAAAGACCTGTTCCTACCTCTGAGTGTCCTTAATGTATTCCTGGAAATCGTTGACAAATTCCTCCACTGTCTAAAGAAAAAAAATAAACACACACACACACAAAACAACTTTTCAAAGAGAGTACATCCGAACGCACATGAAATCATTGAAAGAAGTAATGGATCATCAAATGAAAACAACAAAGAAGAGCATCAACCAAGGGACTACTGAATTCAATTTTGATGAAAGGTTCAAAATGATGCAAAGGTTGAATGAGATGCATTTAGTTTTTTTTTTCCAAGAGCAATCTTTAAGAGGATACTTTACATGAGACAAAATTCAAATAATAAGAAGAAAGAACATTCAAAGATTCCCCATTACTGAAGAGAAAGTGTAAATAAAAATGAAGAAAAATGAAGTAGCCACCTGCAAATAGTCTCCAACATGTCTTTTAATAGACGTGTCAAGTTGCTTTCCAAACACAGCTTTGGTAACATCTAGCTCAAAGGAAGAACATAGAGTAACAAAGATTGAATAAGATGCAAAATCTTACCAACAAAAAAAACAAAACAAAAACAAACAAAAAAGCTAAATAAGTAAAAAAAAAATCAAAATCAAAATCGAAAATACAAAATACATTACAACTCTGCAGAAGTTACAAGCCAGGAAGCTGAGGTACAAGTCAAATGTATTGAAAAAATTGTTGTCACCATTTAGTTCTCAATTTTAACAATTGAAGAATCAGCAAACAACATTTTAAGTAATAATATCCATTTTAGCTTTCAACTGATGCCTAAGAACTGTCTTGTTTGACTTCCATATAAAGGATATACCACCAAAAAATGATCCTGATGCATTACATATCATTAATCATAGTTTGCTTTGTAACACTTAAGTCCACCAAGAAAATTTCTTACCAAACACAATGAAATGCGACTGAGAGAAAATTTTTATACAGTGATCTTGAGATATAAAATCAATGCTGAGACCAGAGAGTGTATCATTTAGTATGGTGGTAGTAAAAGAAAGTTTCAATATATTTTTTCAACTAGACATATTCAAATTAACTAAATCATGGGGAGGCATAAACTAATCTTTTTATTCCATCACCAAACGCACAAACAAAGCAACAACCAACCCCTCCCCCCCCCCCCCCCCCAAAAAAAAGGATTTTCTAACTAAGTGGGGCTAAATGTAATGGTAGCAGCAATCATTCAAGAAGACCATTTAGATGACAACTGGCAGAATCATGCATATATGTCTTCCTTGAAGTTGATTGCACCTGAGTCTTTAAACCCCCATAGTGTACAAAAGTAATCAGTACATTTAACTTGTGACCTTACAGTTATGTACCAAAAGTAAGGCATGAAATAAGAAATGAGCAATGAAAACCAAACAAGACAACAAAAACAGGACGCAAAAGAGAAGGGGAAAAGTAAGACGATAGCTTCAGTTAAGAGAAAATGAAACAAAAGTAAAAGAGCCTACCAGAGACTCCAACCAACCATTCAAAAGTGAAAGCAAGTGAGTGTGAATCCACATTTTAAAAATGAGTTCATTGAGAGAAAATCAGTGCATAACCAACAGCAAAGCTCACTAAGTTCATTTGGAGTGTCTCCATCCATTCATCAATACAAGTCAAAACAAATCATCCATACAATGTAATGTATTTGATTTTGGTACTCACCAATTAAATGAATGTAACAAATTCCACTTTTGGCGCGCTTATTGGGTTTAACAGTTTCCGATAAAATAAAGCAAGACAAGAAACCAATGTTTGTGCTCCTATCTGAAATTTATCTAATTTTTGTATTCCAAGTGACCTAAACCAAAACATAACAAGTTCATTGAGAGAAAATCAGTGCATAACCAACGGCAAAGCTCACTCAGTTCATTTGGAGTGTCTCCATTCATCAATACAAGTCCTGCCTTTGTCATGAGGTCACAAAGCAAGTTGTCCTCTTGATAAACATCCCGAGTTACACGACTTCGCTTTCTGTCTAATCCATCACCACCTGAAAGTTTATAATAATTATGAAAAATGTATGACAATAAAACAAAATGAAACAAATGGTAAGAGGTTAAAATAGATTTATATGAATTGGATATCGCAAAATAAAGTTACTGAAAAGAGGAGGCTAACTCAACATTTTAAAAAATCCCCCTATGTTTTTTCTTCCCAGACATCAAGCAACAAAGTATTACAGAGTGCAAGACATAGATTTTTTTTTTTATGCAAGTCTATGATAAAATACAAGATTTTTATACCTTGTGACGAGCAACCGGAAGCTACCAGTTTTCTCTTTACTTTTGACTTGGCCATTATTATGGCTCAAGATAGGCTCAGTCTGGAATAAAATACACACACATCAAAATCTTCTTAGCTTATTTTTACAAAGAGACAAGAACTCGATCAGCAGTCTCATTACTTCATCTTCATAAAGCCATAGTAGCAAGACTAGAAGAATTAGAATTAAGTAGAGAATAAAAACTTTTTCTTGTGGACTAAATCGATAGGTAGGAGTAGGAGGAGTGGTGTGCATTTTAAGCAATGTTCAAAATGAGGTAGTGCGCATTTTGAACATTCTATTGGTCGACATGGTGTGGTGCGAATGGCACTGGAAATCGATTACAATTGAGTAAAATATGGTGTTTATACACACTTTTTTTTCAATGGCCTTCTTTTAGTAAGGCACTGTACCTAATACCTATACCAATCTATTTGAATGTCATAGATTGTTTGTTTTCCCTTCAGCAAATTGGCTCAATGAGCAGGTCCCACCAAGGCAACAGCAACTATTGTTTGGCTTAAGATTGAGTAATACCCCTTGTATTTCTCATTATGCCATGCAAGATTAGGCATGGTGGACCCATCCTCTGCCTGTCTTCAATTCTTGTGATCTAGAGTTCTTCCCGGCTCCTTGGAGCTGGGTCCCGACACTGCTTAGGTGGTATGAAGGGATATGGATAAATAAACAAAACAAATTATGTTTGTTTGGTTATAGGTGGTTTTAGGGTCCCCAACACGAGGTTCCAGACCTGTAAATGACCAAGTAAAAAATTGACTGAACTTTTCAGTGACACAAAAAACAACAAATCATCATACAGCTGAGGTGCTTAAAAATCAAAGCAAGCAAGCCATCTTTTTCTTGTCAATATAATGACATTTTACAAACAGATGTGTGGCAAGCAAAATGACACTATATTATTATCATATAGATGTTTAAATGAGAACATGAAAAATAGCCAGTGTTAGGGGAGAGAGAGATGGGGGAGAGAGGGGGAAGGGAGGGAGAAGGGGGATGGAGGAGAATCCACAACTCCTCACCCAATATGCACATATACACAAACATCCCCTAAACCTGAACAGAATCATCAGGGGAAGGTGGAGGAAGGGGCAGTGGTGGGAGGTAGCTGAAAGAGACATACAAGACATGGAGGCACCATTAGATGCAATATAGCATTTGATTTGCATCTCTACCTCAAACCATAGAGTGAGCATAAATGGGACATGCTCCTTTTCAACAGTATCGTGTCTTGTTTGATGATAGTGGAGGGTGAATGGCTTTCCCTTCCAGCTGTAACTCGTTTTGCCACTTTTGCTGACATTTTCAAGTGATATGATAAACTGCCACTTCTTCATCAGCGCATAGCAGTCAACTCTCACTAGCGACATCGCTGTCTTGTTTACAAACTTTTGCTACCCATAATTCTCTATCTGGGTCACTGATGTTCGTACCATAGAAGTTCTCAAAAAAATTAATAATTCACCCTTCTCGTCTTAAATTTCTTTTTCAGTCCAAACAGTTTTCAATACATTTTGGGCAGTTGGACGGAAGAGATAGGCGTGGTCAATGTCTGCCGCCATTGAAAAGTAACAATGACCATGTGGAGGACTTCTAAAAATAAATATACGCGCACAGTGTTGAACCATGCCGCTTCGTGCTGAGTGATGAGAGGTGAGACACGGCTACGATGCATGGTATCAAGTGTGCTATCCCTGGCTGATATAGCGCAAAGTCATTACGCTCCCGTGTAGACTATAAATAACGGCAACATGAATGACCTGGATATCAGTAGGAGGCTAAGGGACGGGTCTAAATGGATGAACACAAGACACGCAGAAAAAATAATCAATTAATATCTGATTTTATTTTGGGCAGAATTCCGTCAAAGGACGGAAGATTTACAGGTCTGGGCTCACAGAGGAGCCCAGGGGAAGTAAGATGATAGAACTAATTAAAAAGAGAACAGGTCAAATCTAAGAGAGATGATTTACACTAATAAATAAGGCTGTCGTTATTCACAGCACCCTTTTCCGGTGTTAGAAAATTCATCTCTTTAGAATAATTTACAACTTTTATGAGACAAAAAGTGAAAATTTGGCACAAAATGTGAAAATATTGGTTTAAAACATTTAAAATACTTTTGTTCAACACTCATTTCAGGGTAAGTCAGTCATGGTGCTTTTGATTTTATACTAAGGATTAGACGGAAAAGGCTACAGCGCATAATCACTGCCAAAAAAGAAATACTCTCGAAACACAAATCAACACCACAAAGATATGATTTTACAATGAAAAATATTACCATTTCCCTTGAAAAAAAAATAACAATGGCCATTATCCAGTATAACAGCTAGGCCTGGGCAGTCACCAGTGCACTGCTTAACCGCCAGTCCACGGTTAAACTTTGCAAAGGACTGCAAGGACCGGTCCCAGTCCTGGTCCTTGGGCATGGTTAAAAAAAAGACGTAGCATGGCCTCGGTAAAAATAGACCACTAATGTTACAAGCAGCGCCAGTCCTTCAACGGTTAAGCTTGTATAGACGGTTTGGTCCTGACCAGAAGACCAATCCTGTTCTAAAGGGGAAAATAACGCGGGAGTGTGTGTGTGTGGGGGGGGGGGGGGGGGGGGAGCGCCAAC
>JBCIKM010052902.1:0-15490 GCA_039654465.1 Melibe viridis
GGAAAAGAAAAGAAAAAGAAGGAGAAGACCCCACAGGGGACCCCCACCAACCACCCGTGGGGGGGGGGGGGGGGCAAAGCCTAGACTCTACTTTACAGAAAATAAAAGGAAAATGAAAGATAAGCCCTTAAAACGTGCTTAGTTTTCATTTTATTTCTATACTTATACTCTTCTTTTTCTTAGAAACCTCTTCATCTTACCTCTTGACACACTCCAACAAGTTGTCTCCCCCAACCTGGTCCACCACCACGTCGACCCCCTTGCCCCCTGTCAGTTCTTTCACCCTATCACGGATCCTCTGATTTGTGTAATCGATGGTGTGAGAGACACCCCTCTCTTTCATGAATTGGCATTTCTCCTCTCCACCACAAACAGCAATCACCTGAGGAGTAGGAATATTGTGTTATTGTGTTCAGCAGAAGTAGATTCTTCGTGGAAGGTGAGAAAAAGCAACACATTGTGTGCTTAAAGTTAATATAATTTTTTAGATTGTAGGTTGACAGGCAAATTATTGTAACTGCAAAACCCTGAAATTGATCAGTCTTTGAACAAGCAATGAAATAAAATCATTGTAATAATTGTCCAATGACTTACCCTTTCTCTGGTTTGCCTGGTAGAAAATTATGTAACACAACCAGTTCCCTTTGGAGCAGAACATTTGAACAGGATTTTCACAAAATGTGAATTTTGCACTTACAATAATATACCTCTCAACCCGCGAGAGACAATCTTATAATATTGATATTGATAATGATTATCCAAAAAGTCGAACCAAAAAGATTTGAATAAATCCTATGAAAAGAAGCAAAACTACAAAACTGAGCCTACAAAGACTTGAATAATTTTAAGGAAAATTAAGTTTTTGAGTTGTGAATTTCAGTTTTGCATTTTACTTTACTATAGGGTTTGTTCAAATTTTTTGAAAAATCTGTTTCTTTAGGGTTACCCTGTATCTATCATTTGCTCAACTGAAACTCACAGTAAAGAAAACAAGCCAATAACCAATCATTTGGCAGGTTTTCAATTTAAGTTTAAGTCTTTTAGGATGGATACATGAAACAAGACTGTACACAATGCAGTTTTCAGCTTCCCAAGTCTTACTTGAGAATAAAAAAAATCAAACTTTTACTTAAACATACTAACTTGTTAGGCAGTAAATATATTTAAAAATAATTTAACTGTGATGTGTAGGACTGATCTTTATCATGTCTAAAATACACATGTGATCATGAAACTGTGAGAGTATCTTTAGAATTGTTGCAGTGACTTATCTCTATTATTAAATTTGAATTTTTTATTGTTGCAGATTTACAATATTTGTATGTAGTTTGGGCGCGTTGAATACAATGGAATGGAAAATGAAAAATAAACAAAAAAACAACAAAACCCCCTCCAAAAAATCAATACACCCACCACTCTCTTAAAAAAAAAAATGGAAGCAACCCCCCCCCCCCAAAAAAAAAAAACAAAAACAAAAAAAAAACTATCAAAGTCAAAATATATATATAAAAATAAAAGAATCAAGATTACTGTATAAAACCACGAAGTTCTGACCAGATGTGTCTATATGTTCCTTCCTACCTCACAGTCAAACATGTTCTTGGCGATGTCGGTGGCAGCCAGTCCTGTTGCTCCTGCAGCTGCTGTCACAAGCACTGTCTCCCTGCCAGACAAAAGGTTCATCCAAAGGTACAAAAGGAATTTTATTTAGGCTCTCCAACAAGTATTTAAGTGACATAATATATTGCACATGCCTCTTTCAAGCCCATAAGAAAAAAGGGAAACAATTCAACAAAGTTTAAAAATAAAATCAGTTTTGTGTCTCGGCAATATGAGCAAGGCCTGAGAAAATAAAAATTATCTTGAGCAAAACCCCCCAAAAAACAAAACAGAGCAAAAAAGAAAAAAAAAAGGAGCAAAATACAAGAGCAATACAGTATCAGCTCTTTCCATTTTAATTTTTCTCACCGAGTATTTGTTCATAATCATATCTGTTCATGCTGTAGGGAGGAGCACAAACAGAAAAAAAGAGCTAGAACACAAAGCAGCAAAAAATTAATTCCAGGACTTATCATAAAATAAAATAAACTCCAATTTCACTGGCTTGGTGAAACTCTATCATCACTTCCATAGACTTGCTTCTTTCTTAATTTTTTTATTTTTTATTGTACAGATGGTAACAAACCACCAAGCAATAAGTTCATGGGAAAATTACCCGAGACACAAGATTGAGTTTCCAGAAGAAGTAGATTCCTCAAAATCCTGTTATATTACTTACTCCCCCTCTGACTTATGCATTTAACTCTTTTCAGACATATCGCCAGGGTACGGAGAGTATTTCTTAAGATTTTGCTGTTATTTCTTCAACTATCCTTCTTTCCTCATCGACATAAACTTTTCATTACTTCCTGCAGTACATTCTTAATTCTTTTGTGTTTGATTTCATTGATAAAACAGCTTTGTAGCTTTTTTGGTCTTTTTTGGTGAATTTTTAGGTAAATCTATGTAAGTTTGGGTTGTAAAAAAATTGACGTCCTGAAAGATTTAAATATTCAACTTAAGACTAGTGCATCTACACACGAAAGTAGAGAATTCTGAGAATCTTCAGGTCCAAATCTTTCCATTTCAAAGCCATTTTTGGCTATTAATCTGCTTACTTTTTCCTCAGTTTTGCTTTTCGTGTCAAGGCCATCATTGCTGTAGCATAAGAAACAATGGTGGCTGCTGCATTCATCAGACTCAAATTGCCGGGCACTGGTACCAAACCCTGACAGACAAAAGGAAGTATCATAAGTTGTGGACTGAATGCAATATCTGTAGTGTACAGAATAGTCTTACATATCACAGTTTAATTATTTTTAAATATATGTACTCTAGTATGTTAAAGTAAAAGTTTGATTTTTTTTATTCTCAAGTAAGACTTGGGAAAATGAAAACTGCATTAAAAAATGATAATAATAATGTTGCACACTTATACCGCGCTACATTTCCCCACGTATGAGGCTCTAGGCACATTAATGACAAAAGAATGAATGCATTAAAAAACAATCAATCAATCAATCAATTAGCCTTCTGCATCCTAGTCATCCTACAAGGACGCCTCGGCAGCTTTTGTTATCTCAGCCACCAGCTTCCCTCACTTGTCCCTGTCCTGGGCCAAAAAAACCCCGAAACAAACAATAATAATAATATCATTATTGTGCAACCTCAAAGAAATTCTGGAAAAGAAATGTTTGTAGTCGCTTTTTAAAAGTGGTCGAATTAGAAGTATCCTTGATAGGGTCGGGAAGATTGTTCCAAAAACAGAAAAAGATTTTCCACCAATTTTTAGTTTCGTAGAATGGATGACGAGTAGATGTTTTCTAGAGGAATGAAGAGATCTGTCAGGCACATAAGGGGTAAGAGGCAATGTGAGGTAGGTGGGTGCTGTTTCGTTGTGGAGGGCATGATGGACTAGTGTCGCAGCTTTGTACTGGATCCTTTTCTCTACAGGAAGTCATTGTAATTGTAGCAAGAGTACTACTACATCGTATTGGCATATTTTACAGAAAATGACCCTTGCTGCACTGTTTTGGATGAACTGGAGGCACCTATTGTGGGCTTGTTTTGTGCCGAACAGTAGGGAATTGAAATAATCTAATTTTGATAGAACAATTGATACAACCAGTTTTTTGCAGGCGTCTTGGGTTAGAAAAGGTCGAATGGTGTTTATCATACCAAGGTCGGCGATTATTTTTGATCGAATTGAAGAAACCTGTTCATCCATAGACAATTGGCTATCGATGATGACCCCTAGGTTTTTTGCTTTACAGAAGTAAGATATTTCCGTACCGTAAACATGCATCACGAGCTTCAACATACTTTCCTGTTTACGCTTGGGGCAGATTGCAAGGACTTCTGTCTTACTGCCGTTTAGCTGTAATCTATTTTGTCCCATCCAATTGCTAACATCGGCAATGCAGTTTTCAAATATATTCAGCATTGTGTACAATCAAGTGATTGGTTATTGGCTTGTTTTCATTACTGAGAGTTTCAGTTGAGCAAATGATAGATCCAGGGTAACCCTAAAGAAACAGATTTGTCCAAAAAATTGAACAAACCCTATAGAAAAGTAAAAGGCAAAACTGAAATTCACAACTTAAAAACTTAATTTTTCTTAGAATTATTCAAATCTTTATTTTCTAACCACGTAGTAGGCTGAATTGGGATACTACTAAACTGACTTTCTTTGGCATTAAGCTACATGAGTAATAAAAAACAAACAAACCCGTAACCCATGCCAAAATAAACAAGTCAAATAAGCCCAGTTTTATTTTAAAAAAAAAAAAAAAGGCAATGAAGGAAAAATACAAAAATATAATTCTGTTTTCAAAAACCTTTTCATTTGTGACAATTGCTTCAGAAGTTGCTCCACTGCTATCAAAACTGAGAACAAACACATGATCTCCCTTCTTGAATCCTCTGACATCACTTCCAGTTTTCACCACTTTTCCTGCTATTTCTGCACCTGTAAAAAGAAGGTCAGAATGTGCAATATAAGTTTGGCAAAGGAAGTTCAACTGCCATTAATCTTTTGTTATATATGCGGTTAACAATGACAGGCTTCATATTATATCATAATAGTAACAAGTCAACATTCACTTTCATATTTTTGTAATGATATATGAAGTCACAGAAACTAAAAACAAAATAAGAGACTTGCTGTTGTTTTTCACACTCTTGCATTTGGCTTTTGACAACATACAAATTAACTGTGTGCACTTTCAATTGAATAAATACAATCAAAGAATATCAACAGCTAGTCGTAACAAAAAATTCAAACATAAAAAAAGAAAAAGTGAAAAAAGAGAGGCACAACCTCATAATGGCACAGCACATACAGATGGGTAAGATGTAGTGAAAAATCACCTGGTATGAAAGGTGTCCTCACTCTTTGCTGGTAGAGGCCTTTACAGGTTAAAATGTCTGCAAAGTTAACTCCAACACAGTGGGTTGAAACTAGAACCTAAGAAGTATTTTTTAGAAAGTTAATAATAATAATAATAATTATATTAATAATAATAATAATAATAATATTAATAATAATAATAATAATATTAATAATATTATAATAATACTTTTAATTATTTCTAAAGTGTTGAACAATCCACAAAATGTGCTCTGAACTTCACAAAAACAAAGCTGCCCAATACCACCCATCCATCCATTGAACAGGAAAGGAAGGGGAATTTATATCTTTTTGTTAAGATTTTGGGACCAGGTAGTGGCTGACATTATGGAGCAAATGGCATTATTTCCAGTAAACAATCCAACATCCTTCTCATTTACCCTCATTTTTCCACGACTCATTGATCTCATTATCACGATTTATCCACATTGTAACTCGAAACATCCAGTTTACATGTTCTTTAGTCCTTACGGAAGCTTACATACTCCTACCACTATATTTTACATTCAACGATGACCCAGCTGCCTCTACTTTGGATTCTATGAAAATAAACAGAAAAGAGTAGAGGCACAATGCTGTGGTGAGTAAAGCCATAGAGAGAAAGGAAAAAAACAGGAAGTCAGAGGAGGAGGGAATCGAACCCAGAACCCAGGCACCGATTCGCTTGGCCACTGCCAGAACAGCGGACTTACCAACTGAGCCAATGAGTGGTTTCTGCTGAAAAAACCCAGGAACGATTCCCTCCTCCTCCGACTTCCTGTTTTTTACCTTTCTCTCTGTGCCTATCATGACCACCATCGTCAAGTTGATTATTTCCCCATGAAGGAGATAACAAATTTAAGCATTTACCTCGTTAGGATTCAGCTGTTCTGGCAATGATCTTTCCTGTATCTCTAATGGTTGTCCCAACTTGGTGCATACTGCAGCTTTATAAGTTCTAGTCAAACACAAAGAAGGTAGAGGGTGCTGAATCTTCTTGAACTGTAAACCTCCTCTAATGAAAGATGGTAAGATTGAAAGGAAAGGAAAGTTGAATATAAGGAACCATGGGGGTTTACGCAGCAGAGAGGTATGTTGTATGTTTCTCAAGCAAAAGGCTAAAGGTCCCTGTTTCTTGTCCCATTAATGGCAAAAAATTTTCCAGTCAATTCCTGGTTGGCTGTCACTCCCTGGAGACATGGAGGTACAGACACCACTTAATTCTGAAAGCCATGGGTTCGAGTCCCATGAAATTTGAAAAAAAAATGATTTTCCGGTCAGAAGGCACTCCCTAATCCTAAGTAGGTGGGATTGAGCATCTAGTCCTATGGGAAATGGACGATAAATTAGGAGGTCCTACGAGCAGTTGGAAACTGAATAGAGTAGGCCACAAGAAAGCTTCCAGGCAATATTTTAAAAAATCCCTACAGGGGCACGGCGGCTCAACTGGTAAGGTGTGGGACTTCTATGCTGAAGAGTGTGGGTTCGATTCCCGCCAGTGCCATTGTGTTGTGTCCTTGTGTCCTTAACAAACTTACCACATACTATTGGAGATGGATGTAAAGCTCAGAGGTCCACCCTGGTTGTAGACAACATTGTCTATGTCCAAAATGTTGTAACGCGCCTAACAGACGGCATGTATCATCATATATGTTATGTGATCGTTGTATCCTGCTAGGGATATTGTTTTTTAAAGCGCTTAGAGGATGGTGAAAAATACCACAGGCGCAATATACATGTCATCTATATGTAGCCCATAAAATGACAGCTTAATTAAACTATAACATGAAACAGACAAGTGGCAAAGTTTACCCCCCTCTGGATAGGACTAACCTTGGTCCTTGTTTACTTTCTTAATTCATATGTAAAATGTGGTATTCTTCTATTTAAATACTTTGTGAAGTGCAACAATTAAAGCTAATTTTCTTGCCTTCAAATTTAAAACAAAATGCCAGCACTGGACCCCAAGCCATCATAGTGTTTCTATC
This sequence comes from Melibe viridis, assembly GCA_039654465.1. Taxonomy (NCBI): domain Eukaryota; kingdom Metazoa; phylum Mollusca; class Gastropoda; order Nudibranchia; family Dendronotidae; genus Melibe; species Melibe viridis. The sequence goes on from JBCIKM010052902.1 coordinate 6,916, forward strand.
CCTTGGCCACTGTGCCAGCACAAGAGATGGGTGTGGGTAAGAGAGTATGAGAGCAAACGGGTATTGAAAGGCCAAAAAGTTACTTAAAGGGAAAGAAGAGCTTTGTGTGTTTGCATATGAGGAGGAAAGTGAGGAGAAAGACAAACCAATAATTGAATGATTAAAAAGGTGACAAAATTGAAAAAAAAAAAAAAAAAAAAAGAAAGAGCAAATCACACACACACACACAGAGAGAGAGAGAGAGAGAGAGAGAGAGATGTTGGAGGTAACTTCATGTGTTGACAAAAGGCTGTCCTCTGCGGTTAGAAAAGTTATATAAAGTTGGATAATTTACATCTTATATAAGACACAGAAAGTGAAAACCTATCAGTAGGCCTGTTTGATCGAAAAATGTAAGAGAAAATAGCAGTTCAAACCTTTTAATATAATATGTATCAACAAACTTATTTTCTCGTCAGTCGATTATGGTGCTTTCGAGCTATTGAAAAAGGGTATTCTCTGTTACCACAGCCTTGACAGAAATATTTATTTATATTCGGACTGAATTCAAGGTTTCTTGCAAATGGCCCTTACCGAACAGCTTGTCTTAGTAATACTTCAGGAGGTGAAGAGAAGGCCATTCTTAATGCAGCATGAAGCATAGCACTTTCACTTTCACCAGAGGTTATGATGTTGTTGTGTCAGGCACACTTTCGAGTCAAATTTATCGAAGTCGAAGCGAACGAAGTACTCTGTTCACTACGATCGAAGTCCAAAGGTTAAATTTGTTCTCATTTTCACTTCATGAATTTAATAACAAATCTACCAATTGGATCTGTATAAAGTGAAATTTCAATTAGGTTTTACATAAGCATACAAGCAGGATTTATAAAATTTCAGCAGAAAGTAGTCAACTATTTTTTTTCTTTTTGTATAAATCAGTTTATCTTTTTGTGTCAACACCAAAGAGAGCAGCGAGAGTAACAAAACGAAACCGAAAGTACGCTCCCTCGTATTTATCCAGTATCCAGAACAAATTTTTAGCTTTTGTCTTAGTAAGATAAACATGAAACTGAGAATACTTGAAACAATTATTTTTCCTTTTTGGTGTCTGTAACTGTTACTGTATTTCTTAAACCTATATTTTTGGTGCGGGTAGTTGGTGGGTACTTCTACTTAGGTTTCCTTTCTTTTACACTAAAGCTATTATCTTACTTTTTCCTCTTTTCCTTACTCTTCTTGTTTTTGTTGTCTTGTTCAGTCTTAAGTGGTCATTCTCGTTCTCTATTTCATGCCAGGTGGTAAACAGGTACAGAAACCTCTGAAATCCAAAAAAAGCCGCAGGTTTGAGTCCCATGAAAAGCTAAAACGACAGGCCGTTTTTCTGGTCGGAAGCCACTCCCTGGTCGTGACCAGGTGGGATCAAGCATCTAGTCCCCGCGGAGATAGATGGACGACTCGGAAGTACTGTGTGCAAGTTGGTTAAAAAACCCTTGGCAGTTGGAATAAAAAAGAGTAGGCCGCAAAGCAGCTGTCCGGGCAAAGTTCCAAATTAATCCCTCCCTACATGGGTACTGTGGCTCGACTGATTGAGTTGGATGGATGTCCATGCTGAAGACTGTGGGTTCGATCCCCACCAGTGCTATCGTGTTGTGTCCTTGGGTAAGGCACTTTACCAAACTTACCTCATCCTATTGGAAATGAATGTAAATCTAGGAGGTCCCCCTAGTTGGAGACAACACTGTCTCTCTGTCCAAAAAATCCTAACACGCCTAACAGGTGACTTGTACCGGCATATATGTTAAATGTGCCCTGTATGCCAGGGATATGGCATTGTGATGCGCCTTGAGGCTTCTGCAAAATGCACTATAAGAATGTTTTCTTTACTTTTCACTTTACTCCAGGATCGCTGGTTAAACACACTGAGCACTTTTGTAAACAAAGGAGGTTTAAAGATCCAGAGTCTTCCTGAACCATAATGCTGTTCTGGGTGATGATGGCCATTGCTAATTTTTGTAAGGAGAGATGACAATTTTTGGTCATTGTAAATCATCTCTCTGTGGTGTCAATATGTGCTTTGAGAGATGATATTTATTTTTTTAGTGTAAATTATTTCTCTGCTGTTTGTCATTTGATCCGTTCCCTCTTTGAATAAATTCTTTTGTCTTACCAATCAACAAACAATCTTTAAACTTATTCTATCATCTTACTTTCCCCTGGGCCTCTATTTGACCCTCATATGTCGCAGGGCCCTTAAAACACCAATAAACAAAAAAACAAATCTGTAGCAGCATATCATGACATACATCAGTCACCAGTGCTAACTGTAATACACAATATATCAAAATTATGACTCTCTTCTTACCTTTCCTTGGGAAGATTGATGGCATGCTTTCCTCTTAAACTAAAATGGGTGGTTCATGGTCTCTGAAAAGACCTATACCCCTATAATAAATGATTGGTTGGGACTGAAAAATGGTGGAAGGTTTGAGTTTGAGAGTTGACTCACAACTCACACATCTGCCTGTGTAAAGTGCTAGTGTTAGGGAGGGAGAGAGAGAGAGAGAGAGAAATTTTCAGTTTTTTTCTTTTCACCTTGTCATTCCAGATAACTCCGGCCAGTCTAGGTAAGGAGAGGTATGAGAGTGATTTTAACTTTGCATTTTTCCTGAGAGTATCACTTTAGGAGAAAAGTTGATAAAGTCAGTCAAGGAAACACAAATTTTAACAGATATTGATTAATTTAGCTCAGTTCATTTTGTAAAATTTTATTTATTGGACTTTACACTGGAAATTAAAATTCATGATTCTTTAATACCCTCCAAATTGAACCAACATGATACAAATTATAATTAAAAAAACATCTATGGTCCTAAAAGAGGGAATGTAAATGTGTTAAGAAAGGGTAATCTATCACACATGATGATATTTCAATAATCAAGTTAAATTAATATCAATTTAAAAAAAACAAAAAACTGATCAGGTTTCTAGATACACAAAAACACATTCATTGGCATTGTCCAATGAACATGACAAAATATAATTTCTAATGGTAGAATAAGCTTCAGATTTAATAATGTCTTATTAGATATCTACAGGATATGGAGTATCATGAAGTGTACTGTTTTTATTTGTCTCATTAATCTTCATTGATTGATCATTGATTGAAGGGAAGTAAAGCCTACATTAAATATAATTATTCAAAATAGATTCATTTGTTAGGCAATTAGTGCAATCATTTAAATCGTGGCAAAACAATTTAATTCATGTAATGATACAATGAGAGAGGATTTAGGTAGCCACTTCAATAACAAGTAATAGAATGGAGGTAGGAGAAAATCCCTGCTATTTAACTTCAGAGACATACTGATATTACACTCGTAGGCATATATTTCATAAAATCAAACAATGGGTCTCGGCTCAATAATTCCTTCATGCGTCTCAAAGCTGGCCTTTAAAAAATTGCTGGAAGAGATTTTGTGGTTCATAACTGAAAGGAATCAGTTTTTCATCAGCAAAGAAATTTGGATCATGTTAAATTACATTCAAATTATCAAAACAGTTTTCAGTTAGAATTCCTGCAGCAACAATACATTTTATAATTTACATCAAATCCACTGAATACCACCTTATACTATTCGCTATGGACCCTTGTGAAGAAAAAAAATGGCCAATTTTGGTTTCCAATTGGAAATGATCCAAGTATGGCCATAAAAAAGAGGCATAATTACTCAACTCTATAGTTTTCCAAACAAATAAGCAAAAATCCCATAGGTATGCCTTCTATTCAATCTCTTTCAGTTCCAGCTATAGATGGTACTCTACTGGTTCTCTACTCATCAAATATCAAAGAACAAGATCTAGAATTTGGTGGCTTAGTATCACGTGCCAATTCAAACTTGAAAATGAAATATCATTGAATTCTGTATTACGATGTATTATCTTCAGTCTCCAACAGATTTTCTCAGTTTTCATTTAAGGAGAAATAATTCTTTTTATGTTTGACAGTTTGCTTTTCACTCATCATCATATTTTCTGGTTTTTGTTATCATCTGAACACAATTCTATCTGTGTAATTTAAAATTTGCATTCTTTGGAGGCATGTCTAAGATAAAAATAATACAATTCTTAGTTCAAAGTATTTAGGTTTTATTTAGGTAAGTTTTGCATGATAATAGTAATTTCAACATTCAGCAGTTTGGACTTAAAGCTTTATACTGTAACTTAATTTATATATGTATTTTTTTTTTCAGTACTGAAAGAATGCAATGATTTTTACTTTTATAGGGGTTTAAGAGAAGCTCATCCCTTGAGTTTTAACAGTATATAGTTTTCTTCTTTTTTTTTTCTTTATGGGGGTTACAGCTTCAGTCATGAAGTTTCTACTCTTTTCCTACTTGGATTTCCAGTAAATGAGGAATTCAGCACATCAAAAACTGTTCATTTGGCATTACACGCAGTCTTTTATTTTTTTTTTTATCAGGGATTTGTTTGAAATGGCTAGGCTCATATTGCTTTCTAAAAAATTTGTATTTGTAAGAAAAAAGATTGATTGAAACATATTTGTCTGTCATTTTCATAGATTAAAAAACAATTCTTTTGGTTTGAATATCCATAAAAGTAGCAGTATTGGTTGAACTAGTAGAAAAAACTAAATGTTTGATTGTCTTTTGCTTGACTCTGTGGTAAAAGTTTAAGTATGTATGATGAGGGGGAAAAAGGAGTGCTTGCTTCTCCATATCTTTCCACGTTAATTCTTTAAAAACAAAACAAAAAAACAAAAAAAAACCCAAGGATTATTAATTTCCGTTGCAGTGTCCATTCATCGTCAAAAACCAGTCACCTCCGTTTTTAAATAATAGTCAGTGTCCATGAAACTTAGTTTAATTCTCTGTTGAAAGGATGACAAAAAAAATTTGGCAAAAAATTCACTATGCAATACCAGCAGCGATTTCATACATTATGCCATAGATTTTCGGTCTATGATCAAAGACTGCTCTAAAGAGAAAGAGTCAATATAAGGTTTGAGCGTGGAGTTAATTGGCATGCTTACATAACCCGACAACAATGAAAAGGAACTTTTATGCTCTGATTTATAATTAGAATAACTAAAAAATAGAAAGCTCCGGTTTTCCACCAAGGTTTACCAGTTTGACCGGTGTACATCGTCAGGTTCATTAGCTATGACATTACTTTTTGGACCACTACAAAATGAGTGGCGCACCATCTAAGTAAATGCGTGATACCCATGATAATATTGGGAAAGTCAAATCTGCAATTTGTTTTCGTGACTTGAGGTTGTTTACTTTATAGATCAGAGAGCTAACTGTCTTTAGTAAGATATTGTTATTAATGCCTGAGGAAATGCCAACAAATTCCGGTTACCTTGCAAAATAATTTTTCAGCTATCTTTCTTGGTTATTTTAGTTATTCCAATTATAAATCAGAGCATAACAAAAAAAACAAAAACAGTTTAGACACAAACATTTATAAATGTTAATTACAGCACTGCATAAAAAATCAACAGTGCAGTAAGTATTTGTGATCATTAATCAATATGAATAAAGCTGTACAAAATACATTAGAATTCTCTTTGACATATTATACTGCAGGTCCTGGGTTCGATTCCTTCCTCCAACGTCTTCCTGTTTTTTTCCTTTCTCTCTATGGCAATGACTCACCTCGGCACTGTGTCTATACTATTTTCTATTCATTTTCATCTATTCCCAGTGCCTGCTCCTCTTTTCTTCATTTGCTTGGCAAAAGAAAGGGATTATATCCAGTTTTCCAGAGCTGTATCTCAACAGATAAAAATCATAAAATAATGAAAATTGGGCTCATTCTCTAGGGTCTAGTAAGCCCCCCCTCCCTCCCCCCCAGGATTAATTTTGAGCAAATTATATCTTTTCTACCGTAAATTGGCTCATTGGTCTTTCTCAATGAGCTGATCCCACCAAGGCAACAGCAACTATTGTTTGGCTTAAGATAAAGTAAAACCCCTTGTATTTCTCATTAAACAACTCAAGATAAAGCATGGTGGACTGATCCTCTGCCTGTCTTCATTTATTGTGATTCAGTGTTCTTCCTGGCTCCTTGGAGCTGGGTCCCTCCTCAGCTTAGGCAGTATTAAGGGATATGGATAACAAAACAATATCTTTTCTTGCGTGGAGTGTTTAGGATATTGATGGTCTTCCAGATACAAATAGAAGTGTTTTAATCAGCGTTCCTGCTCACTGTGATGGTATTCTGTTTTGAAATTAAAAGAAAACAAAGTGGCTTGAGGCAAGTTACAAATTCATGCCCATGCCCTCTATTATACAGAAAGTAATGAATGTGTCCACCCACACCAACCATGATTAATTTTGAGCATATTATATCTTTCCAAGCAGTGTTTAGGACAACGAAGATCTTCCTGATACAAATAGAGGTGTTTTGATCCATGTCCCTGCTTACTGAGATGGTCTTTTGCTTTTAATGAATGAATGTGCCCTCCCCCCCCTCCCCCCCTCAATATCCACACTCCCTTCCCCTCTTTATCCACATCACCCTTTTTATTCAAGATCCCAGGGTAATATCAATTTTTATGATGTAAAATTAAATAGAAATTCTATTGCTATACTTGCATTGATTGAAGGGTTATTGCCCTTGGAACTGGCAGCGTAATAATAATGACATAATGAGAGCACTGCCACTGTACTTCACATCTGTAAATGCCGTACTGTTATTCAGCCTTGGAAAGCAGTTGCATGCAATGTGATGTTTCATGCTGCCAATGAGTACGGAAATTTGGCATTGATGAATGTCGCATCACTCATTCACCAGCACCACAATCATCTCAAGGGGCTTGGAGCAGGGAGAGGAGGTGCAGGGTGGAGGAAGGGGGAGAGAGTCATCTTTAAGGTCTTGCTTTAATATCTGCCATGATAGTTAATGCCTCCGTGGTTCATTTATCCATATGCAGTTACAGTCTCTAAACACAGATCTTGGATGTATTGCTGGTAATCCATCCTTAAACAATGACAATCCCTCATCTCCTGAAACTGATGCTGACACAACATCCTCAAACAGTGACAATCCTTTATCTTCTGAAAGTGACACAGATACAACATCCTCAAACATTGACAATCCCTCATCTCCTGAATTTGACGTTGACACACTGTCCTCAAACAATACTGGTAGCTACTGAATTCATCATGTTTCCAGGAGACAAGACACATGGTTCCTCCTCCTCCTGGCTCCCAGGCTGCTTTTTGGCAAAGTGATGAAAGACCTGAAAGATCAAAGTTCATCAAAAGTAATAATTGACTCACACACACAAAAAAACGCTTTTTGTTTCAACATATTTCAACATAACCGTTAAGGACCAGAGAAATTCAATGTTCTTGTTTAAGTACAAGTAGGAAATAATTTTCCTATTGACAGGTAATGACAGATATGATGATGATAATGATAAAACTCACAGATCCATACCTTGAAGAGTGCCTTCTGATGAAAACTGAATTCTTCTATCTGATGGGATTCTTTGACTAGGGATACAAATCAAAGGAAACACCATGAGGGCACAATGATTACAAGGCACTATTAATCATAAAATGCATGTTTATTTTATAAATGTAGTCAAAAGTCATACAAGGGTGATACAACCTGTGTAAGTTGTGGGCAGCCTTTACAAAAACTCGCAAGAATTCTCTTTTTTTTTCTACAGCTTAACAGGGGGGTAATTGTGGTGCCTTTTAAAAAAAATGATAATTAATTGCAGGTTACTTCATTCTGCAATGGCATATAGTGGTTTTGATCACAGGAAAAAAAAAACCCAAAACGCTCACTGCAAACCAATGGTAAAAGATTCTAGATGTGAGGAAGTCAAGTTTATAGTTTAATATTTTGTATTTCTAAGTCTTTGGTTAAAGGTTAGCGAGTACATGGTTGACTGGGTACATTAGCTTGTTGTTGGTATTGGACTTCGGGTTGAGGCGTAGAGGGAGGCATAGGACAAAGGCTCTGTCTCAGATTACGATGCTGCGAGGGTAGAAGTATTTATGGGGGTGATAAATCTGCGTAGGAATGACGAAGTTATTCTTTGTCCGATCCAGAAGTAAGACAGTATAAAGTCACAGAGTTTACGGTCTTAAGACACTACTTCTCCAACCACCACACTGTTGCTGTCGCTGTGCCGTGCAGAGTTGCTAGTCCATCTACTGATCCGTGTAAACCTGCAACACCTGAGGGGTGTTTTGTCCGAGAGTGACAATCTTTTTACAAGTGTTACCACTTGAGAGAAAGGGGTAAGCACATTGATTGTCATTCCTATGTCCTCATAGTTTCTCTATATGTGAAGATACCTTAATGGTGGGTTATTGATGTATAATTATGCATGCTTTATTATTTCTTTCATATGAGAATTATATGGCTACAATATAATTAGTATAATAAATAATACTGACCTAAGTGTGAAGTTATGCTACTAGATAATATTATCATTAGATTTGATGGGGATTGTTTCATTTGATTATTATATCACAGACATGCCAACACAAATTTTGGCTCAGAGTAATTTCAGACACCAGTCACAGTAATTTCAAAGCTCAAAGAGTAA
>JBCIKM010053013.1:0-15489 GCA_039654465.1 Melibe viridis
TGTTTTGTTGTTTGTTTGGGGTTTTTTTTTGAAAGGGGGGGGGGGTGTTTGTTTTGTTTTGCTTTTTCAAGGAGTAATGGGTTCTGAGAATGATATCATACTCAAAACACTTTCCGTCTGTTTTCTTAAAAAGAGATAATACTCAAATAATTCCCAGGTTTCTTTTTTAGACACCAGCTTGACCACCCACGATAACAATTGTCATTTGTCAATTTACATTACTTTGGTTAATTTCGTGGTTGAGACATTAATCTTTTTTAAAAAAATACTCCTTTTTGTTGTTGTTGTTTTTGGTGTGTGTGTGTGTGTGTGTAGGGAGGCAGAAGTGGGGGTTTTATTTTTTGTTTTTGTTTTTTTTTTTCTATGTGGGACAGTGGTTTATTTAGAGTGATAACAGATTGGCAAAGTGTTTTCTCACTATACGTGATATAATCAGAAGTAGTGATTTTGGCGTGAAGGCCTAAGCAAAAATAAAAAAGATAGTGTTTTTTGCGTGGTTGTAGTGACTAAGGCGTGAGAAGCCGAAAAATGTGAGGTTTGCGTATCAGTATCAATATCACATTCATTGCTTGAATTCAGATCTGGTGGTTATGGTTTTCACGATAATTAATCGGTATAGCGTGTTTAGCATACTTGAAAAGTCATTATTGTTTGAGAACAGTGTTTTTGGCGTGAAGGTCGGTGCTATAAACACTATCAATAGTCCTCTCGGCATTGCTAAATGACTATGGTAGTGTTTTTTGCATAGAGTGATTTTTGATCGAGGGTAGTGCCATTAGCGTAGCCGGAGGTGGTGTTTTTGGCATCAAGCCCTGTGCCTTAAACACTACCGATAGTGCTTTCAGCGTCGCCAAAATGACTACTGTAGTGTTTGTGGCACGGAGTGATTTTCGCTGATTACACCGTCACGAGATCTCCTCACATTCTCTGTCATTCTGAAATAACTCTATAAACTGTTTTTCATTTCACTACTATCAAGGTATGTTTTCTCAGTTTGTGCATGGACTCTGCTTATTAACCTTTTTATCATTTTATTCCACCCTCTCTCTCTCGCCTTATCTCTCTTCATGATCTTATTCGACCTATGCTTATGTTGCCAATTTATTTGGTATCATTGTCAATATTGTATTATGTACTGAATTTTGATGCAAAAGATGAAATAAAATTCAAAGTGGCATCTTGTCTAATTTCAGTATCTATCGGAAATGGTTGTAAAGCTAGGAGGTCTCCCTGGTTGTAGACAACGCTATCTCTGTCCCAAAAATTGTAACACGCCTAACAGGCGACTTGTACCGTCATACATGTTATATGTGCGTTGTGTGCCAGGGATAAGGTGTTGTGAAGCGCTTTGAGGCTTCGGGAAAAGGTGTTATACAGATGTTCTCTTTACTTGACTCTTATCTTCCCCAATAGGCTCTGCCACTATCTTTCAAATTCTCCAACTGTCGCTTTAACACCTATCATGTGTTTTGTGGTATTGTTACAACTTCCCGTATCTTGACTTGGAGGTAACCATTGTCTTTCGCATTTTTCATACACTCCGAAAAAATAGAATTGAATGTGAGTCACCGAACTCCCCCCCCACACACACACCTTTTGAGGAATTTATGAGACCTGTTTTTTGGGGGGTAGATGGATGCCTTAAGAGTAGGATACTATATTTTGTACAAAAAGGGGATCTAAGGATCTTGGGTCTTTCTGTAGCATAATGCTGTTGTATGCGATGGCTATTGCTTATTTTTGTAAGAAGGGATGTTTTGTAATTGTAAATCACCTCTCAGTTGTGTCTCTATGTTTTGAGAGATGATATTTATTTTTTAATGTAAATCATCTCTCTGCTGTTTGTGGTTTGATCTGTTTCCTCTTTTAAATAATTCTTTCATCTTATGTTCCCTAGGGCTCCTCTATGACCCTTGTGTGTCGTGGGGCCCTAAAACCTCCAATAAACAAACAATAATAGTAATAATGATAATAAAATAATAGTACTACTACTACTACTACTATTACTACTAATAATAATAATAAGAAGAAGAAGAAGAAGAATATAATAAAACAATTATAATATAATAATAATAACAATAATTATAATAATATTCAAACATTGATTTTGCATAGCTACCACAACTTCATTCCACCTCTGCCCCTCTTCTATATATATATCAAGAACTACTATAGACAGGACGTGCAAAGCTAACTTCCTGACTTCCTTAGCAGAGTCGATTGGGTTATGACCGATTACTCCATCAATTGAATGAAAATGATTATATAAACTGTGATAAATGCCAATTTGAGCCACACTTAGATACATAAAAGGACATTTGAAGCTGTTTTCATCATTTAAATGCCAAAATTGAACCGAAAATGTTTTTATTGAGTTTCTCCCCTTTGACAAGATACTACATTTTCCTCTATTTAACATTCAAAATATGTAATAGTTTTTGTATCAGTCAAAAATGCTTTTTTGCTCCTCCTGAAAAAAAGTGTTTTTTGGGTGGTTTTTTGTCTTTTTTTTACTTAATAAAGTTTTCCTGGACAGCAATGATATTCAAATTGAAAAGATAAACATCAATCATATCTAAACAAATGTATGACATGGATACAAACAAGAGATGATTTAATTTGCTATAATAGAAAATATCATCTTTCCACAGAAATAAATTTATATATAAATATAAATATATAATGGATGACATAATGTGTGCAACTCCCAAGCCCCAAGTTCCATTCATGAAAATTGAAAATGAACAATCAAACCATCCATACAAGGGACTTGTAGACTTGTAGATAACCGAGCATATGAAAAAGTTTGAATCACACAGGGATAATAAAAATGTTAAAAATGTGGAAATGCTGAAAATGTAGTCGTGTAGATCTGAGGAGATATTTTGCCATGGTTTGTTCGTAAACCCAAGTTGAACTAGAAATAGATAAGAGATTATATTATAAGAGTAACATAAGAATTATGAATACTAATTTCTCCATTGTGTCATGACAGTGCAAGTGTCAGCCTAATTGAAAGTTATTCATGAGTAACCCGTGACCAATTAAATTCTTGAACTTACAGTGTAGATTATAACAACTATATATGCATAGGTAGATACTGAAGGAGTGGGTTTTCAGGAGCAAAGACAGTAAAGGGTCAAGCAAAAACAGTAGACAATGTATCAATATGTTTAAGAACATAATGCACTTATTGAGGAGAAGGGGAGCCATTGGGCCACCCCTCCTTTTGGTACAACTGCTGGTTGAATTGATTTTACAAGAAAATAAATAATGTTTGCTGCTAAATTGATTTCACATTTAGTTGCTGACCTCATCTCCTGCTTGTGCCTGTTGCTTGATAAGATTTTTCCCCCATCAAGTTTTGAATTTTTTTTTATCAACTTGGGTTTGTTGTTGTTGTTGTTAAGGTGTTTATGTCCATTAATCTTGAATGTAAACCAATTTTATAACCTATAATTAATGTGTGTGAGGTTAATACAGGCTATTTTTATCTCTGTTTATATGTTTTTTCATTAAGCCATGCTGCTTGAAAAAACTCGGATTGGGGCCAATGGGCCACATGACATGGGGTCCCACGGTCAGGTGGCCCATAGATCCCCATGATATTGGAATTGCAATTAATTTGGAAAACTGCCACATTAACTCAAAGCTGAAGCTGTTTGGCCGATTGACATGGGTCTTCCTTTATTATCTTATATATTCTTCCTTCCTTTTCAGCACAACACGTTCAAGAGATTATTCAGCGCTTGAATGAGGTAGAAAGTGAGAATGATAGATCTAGTGAGTCAGAATTATCTGATTTGAACAGTGATAGTGACAATGAGGGGGTTGAGGGCACATCTACCACATTAAGATCTAGATCCAAAACAGCAAACATTATGCAGCCTGTTTGATTTACACATTTCTAAATCTATATCTTACAAGCCTTGTAACGGACAATGGTGCAAACATCGTCAGTGCTGCTGTACTTCTCCATGTCCTTCGACATGTTCCTTGTTTTGTACACACTCTCAATTTGATTGTGAAGGATTCGTTGAAAAATTTGACGAAGGTGACACAATTTATCAAACGGGTGAAGGCGATTGTTTCTCATTTTCACCACAGCGTCAAAGCCTCGGATAAGCTGCAGGAAGCCCAAATGCAATATGGGGTTGCTGAACACAAGCTAATTATGGATGTCGAGACAAGGTGGAACTCCACGGTGAGCATGTTTTGTCGATATGTCAAGCAGCACTATCCTGTGACAGCTACCCTTTGCTTGATGTCCAAAGCAGAGTTGTGTGTTTCAGACAATGATGTTAATCTGATGAAGAAGGTGGTGGAGACGCTTGCACCATTTGAAGAGGCAACGACAGACATGTCAAGCAAAACAACCCCAACATTGTCAAAGATGATTCCGATCGTCAATATGCTACATATGCATTTATCTAATTTGCCATCGGAAAACTTTCCACTGGTCAGTCAACTGCAGGGTGAGCTTCAACGGTGCTTCATCAATTTGAGGGATTCTTAGTTTACATCTGCAGCAACACTTCTTGATTCATGCTTCAAACGCATCCCGTTTATTGAAGGGTCAACCATGAGGACAGAAACCTGTAGGAGCGAAAATGAGAGAATGCATCTGCAAAGCGATGAGCATCAACTGTCAACATCGGAAGCCGAAGCACAACCTGATCCAGAATCCCCAGAACCACCGACAAAAACTAGATGCCTATGTGACAAGTTTGATCAACAAGTTGAGGAAGCAAGGAAAAAAACAGCTTCCATCTTAACAGGCCCAATCATTGAGGTGAGAAGATGTTTCAAAAGATTTTCCTCCTTTCTTTTTCAGTTGCTCAACTGATTTTTTGTTTTATTTGTTAGCAGATATTTGATTCAATTTTGGAATCAACGTATTAAAACTTAAATAAAGAATCGCAGTAAAATTTTCCCTTCATTGCAATTAATTATTGCTAGTTCTTAACTCAGTTTGCTTTAAAAAAAAAAAAAAAAAAAAAAAAAAAAAAAAAAAAAAACCCCCCCCCCCCCCCCCCCCAAAAAAAAGACAAAATTTCATCCCTACTGCGGGTACCCGGGTATTCGGACTACTACACGGGTAACCCGGGTAATGTTTTGGGCGGGTAATCTCAGCACTACCGTGTAATGAGCATGTGTGATAGTGTTGGCCACTATGAGATCAAAACAACTCACCTACATCATTAAACAGACAGCAATTGTGGGGAGAGGTAGTGTTTTGTTTTGCGCCTAATAACTTTCACAAAGGTCACGGTGTAATATTCGTATTTTCCTTGTGAAGTTAACCCTTTGTTGCATTTTGTCCAATATATTGGATACATTTCAACAACGTCCTCTCCTTTAGTCAAAGCCCTCGGCATAAAATAGTTTTGTTTGATGGCGAGTGGAAGTCCTGAATACAAGTTTTGTAAAGATCAAGAACCACTACTCTCATTGACTTTCTTTCAACACCAAGCTTCAAGATGACTACACCGGTAGCAAAGAGATGAGTCGAGTTTTCACTACATTATGACTGCCAGTAAGCATCTAGACCCAATAAAAGTTGTTCTTCTTGTTTATCTATTGTTTCCACCCACATTTGACAGATATTAAGCTTCAAAACCATGATAATAATTTTACAATGATTTATTTTATGGCCTGTCCAGTATGCGCTGGGGGAAGAAGTAGCCTTTCAATAAGTGTCCAATATATTGGACACCATGCATAGGGGGAGCGTTACTAAAAATAGATATGTCCAATATATTGGACAGTATGCATACAGTGTACTAACTTTGCTTTAACTCTGCATTGGTTTTAGTTGACTATTTATTGGAACTGGATCTTCCTAGTTGTGTTTGTGATTTTGTAGTGAGCTACAAAATGAATCTACAAAAAGTCATGCTGTATGAGAAGTGATTGCATAGTTCAATTATTTTTTTCTCTATCTTTTAGACAGAAGAGATCAATCAACACAGACGCTGCAAGGCAAATGGTGCTTGATGACGATGACGATTTACCACCTACTGAACATTCCGGATGTAAGTGACGATGAGCGTGATGAAAATGATGAAGACTATGATGAGAATGAACAACACGAAACCTCTGATTCGGAGGATGATGATGATGAAACGGGGAAGGATGATGATGACCGTGCAGGTCCTTCAAACACGAATGATCCGTTAGTGTGAAATCACTGAGTATTACACATTTTTTAAAAGAAAATAACTACCGGCTATTTGTTTCATTTTTTTTTAAAATTTGGATCTTGACATCCTCTGTGAGTGGGTGAAAATTGTGTCTGCAAAATTGCCTTTTTGAAATTTGATGATTACATAAATGCTCAAATATTTGTGGGTTTTGTTTGTTTTTATTAAATAGTATCATACTTATTTATCTGAAATTTACACAAGTACTTGGTATTTTTTGTCTTTGCAGACCTTCAAAGACATGGCGTTGGATGAAGAGGGATCTTCCGTCATTAAACTGGGCCAGAGAATGAGCTGAGAGCAATGGGGCCAGCTCAGAACTGTCGCACGCCGTTGGAAATGTTCCTGGCACACTTGAACCAGGAACTTCTTGACATAATGTTATTAGAAACTAACAGATACAGGATTGCCCAGAACAGACAGCATGTACAGCCCATTACTATGGACGAGCTGAGAATTTTCATCGGTATTTGCTTGTACATGACCATAGGCAGTCTTCCTTTTTGGAGGATGTTCTGGTCATCTGCTGCAAAAAACGATGTACTGGTCATCTGCTGCAAAAAATGATGTACTGGTCATCTTCTGCAAAAAACGATGCACAGGTCATCTGCTGCAAAAAACGATGTACTGGTCATCTTCTGCAAAGCAGCAGACGGTCAGTGAGGTGATGACGTGCAATCGCTTCGAACAGATATTGTCCGTTATCCACCTGAACGACAATGTTCTTATGAAGGAGAGGGGCGAGGCAGGTTATGATAGGCTGCGCAGGCTTAGGCCCATGCTAGATATTCTGAACATACAATTTGAGGCTTGTGCTGAAAAGGAGCTCCATGTTTCTGCTGATGAGCAGATCATCCCTTTCAAGGGTAGGCACAGCCTCAAAGTGTATATGATGAAAAAGCCAAAAAAAATGGGGCTACAAGGTCTGGGTCATGGCGCGGACCTCTGGCTATGTTCACAAGTTTATGTTTGCTGGGGAACCTATCTCAGAACAACAAACAGGGGCAGTAGGAGAAAGGCTGAAAGTGGGGAAGTCGGGAGATGTTGTTCTTGCTCTTTGTCGAGAACAGACGCAGGGTAGTTATGTCTATTTTGACAACTACTTTGTCTCTCTTGACCTCCTCATGGAACTAAAGAGCAGAGGGGTGAATGCCACCTGCATCCTGACAAAATCCTGCCACTTGCTGTGTCAGAAGGACCTAAAGAAGAAGGGTGGGGACAGTTTTGATTACCGATCAGATGATGACCAGAGCCTTGTCATCTGTGCATGGTATGACAACAAACTTGTCCTTGTTGGCTCTAATGTCCACGGAGTCAAACCCACTAGAATTGTGACCCGGTATGATCAGACCCACAAGCGCAGAGTAAATGTACCCTGCCCTGCCCTTATCAAGGAATACAACCAGAATATGGGTGGGGTGGACAAATGTGACATGTTGCTTGCCTTGCACAGGGACACGATGAAAGGCAAAAAATGGTACAAGCGTATCATGTTCCATTTGATTGACCTTTGTGTCGTAAATTCATGGTTGCTGTACAAGGCAAGCAACCTAGAGTGCAAGATCCAGCTGGCAGCGTTCAAATTGGACATTGCGAGGGGTTTCATCCGGAGCCGACCAATCCTGTGCCTGTGCCTGTAGCTTTGGCATCCCAGTCTCTGAAAAGTGTGTCTGTGGATGCTAGAGATGACTTGGTTGGGCACTTCCCAAAAAGGAAGATGAATGTGAAGAACGGGCAGAGATGTAAGTTAGAAAAGTGCAGCAGGAAATCTATGCTCATGTGCCACAAGTGTAGCGTGTAGCTGTGTATGACTATGACTATGGGAAGGATGAGTTAGAAGACTGTGTGTTTTTCTTGTTTCACCATGCTCCCGAATGAATCCTGTATGAGCTTTGCTATGATGTATAGGTACCCTCCCTGTGCTAATGGGACTAATGATACAACTAGAATACTTCAGTCATAAATTTTGTCTGTACATTTCTGATCACTTGTATGCTTTGCGCTTCATAAATTGATAATTGGTATGAGGAGAATGAGTATGAGCTGTTTTTCAATTCCGGTTGTAAATATGTATATGTTTTCTGAGGAAAAGAGACTTGCAGCATACCAGAAAGCACATGACAGGAGACACAGTGATATATATATATATATATAAATATGTTCTGACTGTTCTGTGGTATTCATTGCCTTTTCATAAAGCTTCTCTATCGAAATGGCTAAATGTTACACACAGACTTACTACATATCAGCAAGTTAAAAGCCATCTTACTCACAGCTTTCTAGTTATCGCATGTTTCTTCCTGAGGAAGTCAAAGATATCATCCAAGAGTTTGTGAAAGTCTCTGGCATTGAGACACAGTTTGTAGACGGTTGTCCTCGGAGGAGCAGGATGGAAGGATTTTTGCGCAGGCACAATGACATCCGTCAAAAAACGACCGAACATCTCAGTAAAAGTAAAGCAGCCGTTGAGCAACCTGAAACTGAAATCATTAAACAATGGTTCGAGCTCCTCGATCAACAACTGAACAAAGCTGGGGTTAAGGATATGCCCCAGAATATTTTCAACACTGATGAAAGTGGCTTTGTCACGGATCAAAAGCCACAAAAAGTCTTTGCTCGAAAAAGGCGCTAAGAGAGCTAATCAAACAATTGGTGGCTCCGACAAAAAGCAGATTACTATAAACTGTGCAGGTTCAGCGAGTGGAAAGGTACGCATCTACTACAACCATTTGACAGACCTGTGTTTCGACCAGTTAAAAAAACTTGGCAAAGACTTTTAATTAGGTATGCTAGAACATACCAGGGACCAGTTGGGAAGAAGGATTTTCCTCAGATGTTGAAGTCCCTTTATGATGAGTCTTTCTCCTCCGACACAACCAAGGCAGGATTTAGATCTACAGGGATTTGTCCATTTTTGCCAGAAGCTGTACAGCTAGATGAAACGCCACTTGCTGGCTTATCCATCGCCATCTATGCCTTCCCCTGTTCTGACGTCTCTTGGTCCCTCATCATCACCACTTCTAGGGCCGTCGTCATCACCACTCCCTGGTCTGTCATCTTCACCAGCCCCTTGCCCATCTTCACCGCCACTTCCAGGTTCATCATCACCCCTTGTTCGGCCATCGTCTGTGCCAATCCCTGGTCCATCATCATCACCACTCCCTGGTCCATCGCCTTCGCCAGTTCCTGGTCCATCAGATACATCAACGTTGTCACGCCCTTTATCCTCTTCAGTGAAAAGAATTTCTTCTTGACTTGCTTGATGTCCCATTATTCGCAATCAAGTGGGAGGTCAGCCCGTATTCAAAGGTTCCGCTATGGAGAAAGCCATACTGAGGACGAAAGCCGTCAACGTTTGCGTGAAGCAGAGACAAAAAGCAAAGGGAAAACTGAAAGCAAAGGAAAAGGCAAGGGGAAAGGAAGAAGACTTGTTTCCAGATGATGATCACATAGTCTGGTAGAGGCTGAAGAAGACGATTCAACTGAATGTGAACGTTGCGGTCAAACTGGTCGTGACAGCTGGATCACGTGTGACACCTGTGATGGGTGGTTTCATTCTGGGTGTACAAACTCAACAACAAGTCTAGAAAACATGGCAAATGAGAAATGGTGGTGCGATTTTTGCACAAATTAGTGACAGGTGCTTAGTGCCCCAAGTATGGGTGCTGCTTATTGCCCCTGAAAAGTGACTTTAAGGAAATTTTGATGTTGTTCATTAATTTGTTTGTCCTAATTAAAATCTTTGTCAAGAGTAAAATTGGGCTGTGTTGGTGCAAATTGATTATCCTTCTAGAGATACAAATGGTAACATTATTCTTCTAGTCTCTAGAGACTGTAAATTTTGCTTAATCAACAAGCATACTAAAAGTGGGGTGCCTAATACCCCCATTTACCCTATGTTTCGATGTTTGATGAGAGCATGAATTCGGACCTTCAAAAAAAAACAAAACAACTGGATATCCACATCCGATATATTGGATATGATGGTTTGGTGAAAACTAGGTATATAGATTCAATTTTTCTCGAATACACCAAGGCTAGGGATATTCAGAGGGCTCTTGAATCCACACTTGCCGAGTTGGGGAGCTCAAAGCTACTGCAATTGGCCCTGGACGGACCTAATGTCAACTGGAAGGTTTTCAAGGATGTTGGAAAGGACCTCCAGACAGATCATAATGTGACATTGCTTAATATTGGATTCTGTGGTCTCAATGTAGTCCACAACAGCTTTAAATCTGGTATTGCAGCTTCAGAATGGGATGTAGGCAGTCTTCTAAGATCTCTTTTCTATTTATTTAATGATTCTCCCACTCGAAAGGCAGACTATCTCAAACTTGGATCGACTAAGTCTCCCTTACAGTTTTGTGGGTCACAGATGGTTTGAAAATGTTCACATTGCCGAGCGTGCCATTGAGATTTGGCTCTATAATTCCAATTATGTTGCGGAAATAAGAAAAGGAAATCTGTCAAACCTTACTTGTGCAAGTTACAAAACTATGGCTGAATTTGTTAAAGACCCTCTTGTCCTTGCAAAGCTACATTCTTTCCTATTTATTGCAAAAATCTTTAGGCCCTTCCTGACAAAGTTCCAGGGTTCTGAGCCCCTCGCTCCATTACTCTGCAGTGATTTGTTTGAAATGGTCAAGAGACTGTATGGGCTTTCTTTAAAATTCACTGAATTTTCTGACCTTGTGCCCCCGAAAGATATTGACAAATCAAATTATAAGATACACCGCTCCATTGATTGCATAATCAGACATCTTAACTATTAGACCAAGCTAAACAAAGTAAGAAAATATCAGATTTGATGATTGTGGAGTTCGAGATGGCTTTCCTGAAATTTGTTAAAGCGTGTATTTCAAAACTCTTGGAGAAATACCCCCCTGCATTTTCCGTGTGCCCAAAATATTACCTGCCTCAGTCCAAAGCAATGCAGAATAACACTGGATTTAACTGCCCTGTTTAGGAGACCAATCTCACACCTTGTGAGCTGCAAAAGGATAGAGAGATATTCCATACCAGAATGAAAGGCTTGATGCCTTTTTAAATGAGCATGGAAAATTAGACAGATTCCCTGAACTGAAAAGAGCCACAGAAATCATTCTGGTCCTTTCACATGAAAATGCTGATGTTGAAAGGGGGTTCTCTGTCAACCGAGAGGTGACAGCGGAAAATCTCGAGAAAGAAAGTCTCATAGCAAGATGCTTAACCTGCCAATATGTAAATGGACAAAAAATTGCCAGCGTTTTTATTTCCCCTGATATGCTGAAATCATGCAGCAACGCCTGGAAAAGATATTACGATGCCCTAAAGAAGAAGAGAAAGACGAAGGTGTAGCAAAAAGAGACCACCAGAAAGCGGAAGATGGAGGAAATGGCAGAACTAAATGCTAAAAGGAGAAGACTTCAACTGGACGTTGACAGCCTCGTCAAAACTGCAGATGATTTTAGTGAGCAGGCAGAGAAGGCTTCATCAAAAGCTCAACATGACCTGCTCATTAGGAGCAATGCCCTTAGGAGGGATTCTAAAGCAAAGGGGAAGGAGCTGGATGCTCTTTCCTCAGAAATATCTGCAAAAGAGAAAGAACGAGAGTAGAACTAGTGTACTCTTTGTAAAAAGTGTAAATACGTAATGTTGTGAAAGTTTAATATTTATGTACATATTTCAATTGTGTAGGGATAGTTGTGGTAGGCCCCCATCCCTTAATTGTTTGCAGTATATTTTCTAATGTTTTTTTTGTTTTCTTGTTTTCTAGTATTTAATCAGCCATTGACATCAGCACAGATATGCCTATGGGCAGCCTATTACGGACCCTTGCTGAGAGGATATGAGATGATTCAAAACTTCACCCAGTCCTACAAAGATCGGGTGAACACACCCGAGATTCAGGTGTGACAAGAGGCAGAGAGTCAGTACCCTGTTAGTCTCTCGAGTCAGACGAGCCACCAATGATTAAGATGAGGACAGTGACTTTGAAAAGGAACTTGACAAAATGGAACAAGAGCAACAGCTCCCTCCTAGGGAGTCCCTTGACAGCTTTCAAGTTTCTCTCGTCAGAATTGAAGGGATGGGCCGGCTAATGGGTGCATCCGTCTAGGACAATTTCAGAAAATACCCTGGCCTCACTGACTGCGCTGAAGTAGTGTCAGCTCTACCACCAACAGATGTGTCTGTTTAAAGGCTCCTTTCTGCCCTCAAAATTATGCGCAATGGCTCGCACTCAAGAATGAAGAAAGACCGTTGGGATGGATAATGATTTATCTCAGTCCCTATAAGAAAAATGAGAACTTTTCATTGAAAGCAAATAGCTTGTTTCAGTAAAGTAAGTTCCCATGAACGTTATCATATAATTTTTTTTTTAGAAGATTTATTTTCGATAAGTGGCTAAAACTCATTATTTAACTCACTCAGGACCTCCGTCGCCACATTGGCGATATCACTTTGTTTACGGCTCGGGACCTCCATTACCACCCTGGCGATGTCGACTTCATAATTTTTTTGCTGGGAAGTAATCGCCACAGTGGCAATGAAAGCCTGCTGTGTGTATTCCTGGATTATTTCCTGTTTGTTTAGTCCAAATTTTGTTTTGCTCGGACCGGAACCCTTTTTTTTATGCTTTTTTTTTTCTGGGATTGCTCTGAAGTGATCGAAATGGCGTCTGACAGACCAAAACGTTGAACTTCTCAACGATTCAATATCTTCGAACAATTTGATGAAGGAAGTGATTCTGATGTATCAGTGTATTGAGACAGCGATAATGACCCAGAGTATAGTCAATCCAGGCCTAAAAAGACTTGCAAAGCGGTTATGTTCAAGAAATGCGATGTCCCTTTCTGCTAAGATGTGTACTTTGAAAAATATCACACAAAAGATTTGTATTGGCGATGAATGAGTACAAATACAGTTTTCTCTGTTCTATAAGTCTGTTGTAATTATCCTTTTGCTTTTGTTGTGTAATTCTGTTCTTATATCCTCATGAGAAACATGATTATGATTGAACACTGTTGTCCGCCCCCAACTATTATACCTGGCGCTTCTCGTGGGGCGTTGTTGTGGTGATTGCCTGTGTGCTCTGTCTATTTCTACGATTTTCTACTGTTCTGCCATGACGTATTAGAATATTTTTGTTGTGGTATTCTGTGAATGTCTAGTTATGAAGAAAGTGAGGACATTTGATGTGTTTTTACTTGCTGTGGTGATTCTCTGCCTCTGCACCAGTTGGGCAGCAGTGTTTATGGAGCAAAATGGCAGCAGTCCCACAGGCACCGGCCCCATTCAGCACAGCCCGGATTTCCTGCTGTCTTTCAGGCCTTTTGGCCGGTGCCCTATGGACTATGACGACTTCCCTAACGAAGTGAAAACTGATGCAAATGAAGACAACAACGCAAACAAACCCTGACAGAAAAGAAAGGGTCGCAGAGGCGGTGTAAAGAGACGGTTGAGAAAGTTCAAACACACCCCCACTCTTCCCTCTGTAATTGTCGGTAACACATGATCAATCCGACCTAACTCAAAAAACATGAACTTTGAAGAACAAACTGCTTTGTCTAAATATATGACAGAATTTAGAGACGCCTCCCTGATGTGTTTTTCGGAAACATGTTTTGGTGATAAAATTACAGACGATATGGTTGCCATTGATGGTTTTACTCTATTGAGAAATGACAGAGACTGTGCAGCCAGCCAGAAAGGTTAGGTGGTGGTGTGTACCTGTACGTAAACAATCAGTGGTGTGCTGGTGGCAACATAACTGTAAGGAAACGTGTTAACACACCTGACCAGGATCTGCTGTCTGCCTCTGTGCGCCCCAAGTAGGAACTTGCCACGTGAGTTTGGTCGGATTTTCGGCTGGCTCATCACACACTAGCGCAGCGGAACAGATCAGCGACGTTATATGGGAACTACAAGTTATTTCCCCTGACCCACCGCATATTATTGCCGGCAAATTCAACCAATGCAAATTAAAGAAGCACTTACTGAAATTCCACGAGTATGTTGATGTGCCTACGAGAAAAGACAAAACTTTGGACCTTGTTTATGGAAATATACCTGATGCCTATAGACCTTTTGTTCTCCCTACCAGCGGCAAATCTGACCATAATACTATTCCCCTTGTACCATCATATAGGCCGAAAATTCAGTCAGAACCAGTCGTAAAAAAAAATATTAAGAATTGGTCGGATGAATCAGTTGAAGAGTTAAAATTTTGTTATGAGACTACTGATTGGGAAATGTTTATTGATTCTAGTGAAAATGTTAATGAGGCCACTGATGTGATTACTGACTACATTAATTTCTGTCAAGATTCTATTATACCCACAAAAACAATCAAAGTGTATCCAAACAACAAACCATGGATATCGAAGTCTTTGAAGAGAACTCTGAATGAGAAAAAGAGAGCATTAATGGAAGGGAACATAACAAAAAACCATGAAATGCAAACTGAACTTAGGAAGGAATTAAGGGATGGGTTGAAAGCATACAGAGGAAAAGTAAAGAAGAAATTTGTAGAAAGAAACTTAGCTGATGCCTTTAGGGGAATGAATAATCTAAAAGGACAAAATAAATCCACACCAAGGAATAGTTTGTCAGTTTAGAACAGAAGCAGTTTTCTGAAGAACTCAATGAATCTTATTGCAGATTTGAGAGGACTGGTTTAAAGAAGAATTTAGAAGATATGAGAGAAAACGTGAAGAACAAGATTGATTCACAGCCTGTCATTGATCTCAATATCACTGAAGAAGAAGTCAAAACTGTATTTTCAAAGTTATAATTGAAAAAGGCTATGGGTCCAGGCGGGGTGGGGGGACCTGTTCTCAAAGCATGTGCTGTGCAACTTTCAGGTATTTTCAGCTTAATTTTTAATTGGTCTCTAAAAGATTGTACTGTGCCCAGGGTGTGGAAGAATTCTATTATTTGCCCTGTGCCTAAAAACAATAAACCAGGCACATTAAATGACTTTCGTCCTGTGGCACTTACATCCATTGCCATGAAATGCTTTGAACGCATCACTCTCTCAAGACTTGTCACTCAAACAGCACCATACGTAGATCCTCACCAGTTCCCATACAAACCAAACAGAAGCACAGATGACGTGACACTCACACTCCTACATAACACTTACTCACACCTGGAGAAACCTGACGCATTTGCACGAATACTCTTCATAGACTTTTCATCAGCTTTTAACACTATTCAACCGCATGTCAGGCCCCAGGCCTTTTACACCCAGTTGTCTCATAGCTGGGCTGTAAAGCCAAAGGGGCGACATAAAAACTTCATTGGT
>JBCIKM010053233.1:0-26077 GCA_039654465.1 Melibe viridis
TAGTCTAATAGTGCTGGGGAAGAAAGAATTAAGGTGGCAGTCTAATTTTGATGGTGGGACATTGTAATTTTCTCTTTTATTTTGCCTGGTATTTATCTTGTGAGATTTGATTTGATTTGATAGAACGCAGTTATTTTTTACCAAATGAGCTTTTTGTATCAGTTTTTTTGTGAGTATTGTCCAAAAGTTTGCAATAAAATTTTGCCTTGATCTTTAAAGTTTTTTTCTCTTGATTTTAGAGTTTGAGGGGGTCACCACAATGTTTTTTAGATCATTGTTACATCAAATATATGCACGATAATTGATGTTTAATCCATGTTTTCTTCAGACCACTGCTCCATCTCCTGCAGCATCAGGGTCAAGAGGTCAAAGAAAAAAGAAAAGCTTGTTTGCTCAACATGTTGAAGCCAAAACTGCAATGGAATTTGGAGTAAACCAACCCGCAAAATCTTGTGCAAGTTCCACATCCTCTGTTTTTGGGCTAGGTACTGATGTATTCTTTTGAAATCAAGAAATAAAGTAAAATAGAATTTCCATTATTCAAGGTCTGTCCCAACGCATGTCAGGGACAACCCAAGTGTCGGCGACCGTGCAGCACCGCAACACAGGGTGGTTGGCACCACAGCTCTTGCAGGAATTAAACAGCACCAGTCTGCATTGGGTTTTTTTCACAAAAAGCTACCTTACGTCAGGTTGTGAGGCATGGAAATCATGAAAAATGTCAGAATGTTCACTTGAAACAACCTTTTCTTTTTTTTTTTTTTTTACACCCTACTGAAAGCCCATCTATTCAAATTTCATAGCTACCTAATTTCGTAAATTTTGGAGGTTACTCTTAGTCTGGTATGAAGGCAGTGTTAAGCGTATCTTACATTAATTACCCTTGTCCACCAATGTTGATTTCCTCAATGTCTTCAATGAGATAATATATGTACTTTAAGTGGTATTCCATGCTCTTTTTTTATTAAGCATTTTAAAGAAAAATTCCACCCCTTTTAATTTATCGAAATGTTGTATTTTACTTAACCTATTTTTTTTTTCTATGGATGAAGCACAAATAGAAATAACTATTGAACCGTTGAGTCTCATTTATTCCATGAATTGATGACAATTAAAGAGATGTAATGAAGGTTTTAGACTTCTGTGCATGAGGAAATTACGTTTTGTCTATTTTGTTTACCATGTGATACTTCTCCCTCCACAAGCCTCTGATGCCGATGGTCCGTGTATCATTGATGGGAGAGGGTTGAGCGCCTCAAGCAGCCAGGGTGAAGCTCAACAAATTCATGAAGAAAACTTGGACAGGCTGAAGTCCATGTCGCAAGCTGAGATTTTAGAGGAGCAACAGAAACTGATTCAATCAATTGGTAATATCCTGCCTCTCCAGACTACCTGTGAGGGGTATTGAAGTAAAACTTGACAATATTTTTTAGTAAGCTTTGAGTGCTTCATTGAGGTTGGGTATAATTTATGTGTGTCATCCAAATGAACAAGTGAAACATTTTGGTAATGAAGAACTTGTAATATGTTGGTTTTTTTTTGGTTTTTTTTCTTATTATTGATTGCTTTGTTATCCATATCCCTTCATACTGCCTTAGCAGTGTCCTCTGGATCACAAGAAACGAAGACAGGCAGATGATTAGTCCACCGTGCCTAATCTGACATGGCATGATGAGTTATACATATGGGGTATTACCCAATCTTAAGCCAAATAACAATAGTTGCTGTTGCCTTGGTGGTATCTGCTCATTGAGAAAGACCAAAGAACCAATTTACCACAGAGGACTGTGGTATCATTTTAAAATATTGTTTACATAGATATTAGTATTTTTTTGATATGTATAAATGAAAAATGTATATTGGAAAACTACACAACGTGTCTTTTTATGGACAAAAATATTTATTCAATTCAATACCTTAAAGTATGATTTGGCCCTTTGGGAGGAATGAGAAAGGTTTAAATTGTTTCTTTTTCTCTCCACCCATAATTCAAGATCCAAATCTTCTCAGTTATCTGAAAAAGAAAAGACTAGAGAAGGGTAGTGTTGGGGCAAAAGCGATGATTGAGACCAGCAGCTCAATGTCATCATTTTCTGTCCTGAAGTCTAAGAAGAATAAGCAGTCAGGAACAAGAGGTTTGTGTTATCAATGAGATTGTCCAATGTCGATTTTTGCTTTGAGGTAAAATGACTGAGAAGTTGAATTTTTTTTTACCGATTTACAAAGGCAGGTAATAAGATTATCAAGAGTTTGAAATTATTGATTTAATTAATAAATAAGCTGTTAAATCTTGATTTTTATCCATCTGTGAATTTTATCAAACATGGCCCAATCATAAATTTTTCACTGCCAGATCTCATTTTGAAGGTACTCTTCAAGCTGGTAGTGCAGGAGGAAGCTAATTGATTAAACCTGTTTTGCTCTTTTTGCAGCAACTCTCAATTGTTGAACATGTTCAATTAAGATTTTGCTTTACTGGGAATGGTTTATTTCTGTCTTAACAGAGCAAGAATCATCTTTGCCAATCAAGGTGAAAAAGAGCTGGGTGAACATGGACGTGGTGGAAAAAGACAAATTGGAATGGATGACGGAGCTGCCCCCTCCAAGCTCAGTCTCAGCTCAGGTAGTTTGGTGGAGGTTTGGAAGCAAAGTTTTGAAGGTGGATACAGATCTATTTTCTTGTGAATTCATGAGAGACATGCTCAAACTGTTCAGTTATTTGTCCAAAGTTGAAAAGATTAATGATTTGTTCATAGTTAAAAAGATTTGCCAAAGTAAGGGAATTAATTATAA
The DNA here is from genome assembly GCA_039654465.1 of Melibe viridis. Lineage (NCBI taxonomy): Eukaryota > Metazoa > Mollusca > Gastropoda > Nudibranchia > Dendronotidae > Melibe > Melibe viridis. The sequence continues at coordinate 2,794 of JBCIKM010053233.1, forward strand.
TAATAATTTCTCATGTCCAATCAATTGCGTTAATAAAAATCTCGTTTACCTTTGAATTTTCCAGACAGGCAAAGCTGCTCGGTTTGATTTTGAGGGCAATCTGTTGGCCGTAGACGTGGATATTCCAGTCCATGAAGGGCTGCATCACCATGGAGATGAACCCGAGGTGATTATCTGTCGTATGCTTTATGTCCATCTGGCCCAACCCATTTGTAAACCTAATTCTTGTTTATAATATTTCAAGCTTCTCTTTGGTAGGTCACCTGGGTATGCATCAGTAGGCCTTGTATTTATTGTTTTATTGAATATCCTCTCATATTGTCCTTTTTTTCTTATGATCTATTTAAAAAAAAATTAATTTGTGGTAAGAAATGTGTAAAGTGGTCAGTCCTTTTGTTTCTCCAATGATGACTGTTGCTCTACAAATTTAAGTTTTTACAGAAGATTTGTCAATCGTTATATATACACCAAAAAACATTGTGACCACAAGTGGTTGCAAGACAAATTCAGTAACATTTTTAAATGTTTTCAGTGTATTACTTTTCTGTCTTAATGTTTGCTTTTAAATATGCTACTTTGGTGTCCAAAATTTTCATTTCATTGACATTTCAGAGAGCTGGTTATACTTTGCAAGAAATATTTGTTTTGGCCAGGAGTTCCAACCTACAGCAAAGAATCCTGTCCCTTCACACTCTTGCAAAGATATTGAAAAAGGTAGAGTACTTCATGGAATAGTACTCTTGACACAGTGTTTGAATAGAATTCTGTGACTTGTTAATACTGTAAAAGTTTGAAAGGGGGGGTCACATGCAACCTTTCTGTGAGTTAACTTTCTGCTTCTCCACTGCATTTTTTCCAAATATTGTTAACTCATGCATGAATGTTATTGGTGGTCTGACTGCAAGGGGATTGAGTAGGACTGTTGAGCAGGAAATAAGAGGCAGGGAGAGGAACAAGATATTTTTTTTCATTATTCTGAAGATCTTTTAAAAAAAAAAAAAAATTTCAAGATTTTCATTCAACTAACTTTGAGGAAAATAAGATTTGTAAAACTTGAATTTCCAGGCCAAATGTGGGGACTTGTCAGGCCAGACTGAGGGTCCGTTGCTGCCGGTGCTGCTGGAGGGAGGCTTGATCTTATTGCTGCGGTGGGCTCTGGATGACGCAGTGGATGGTGTTGTGTTTGCCGCAGTCGATGCTCTTCATGCCTTGCTGTGGAGTCCCCTGGATGAGGTTGGGTTGATGGACTGATTGATTCCTGTGGATTTAACAAGGGTTGTTAACTTAAGGGTTTATCTTCATCTGATAACTGTGAAATTGAACGATTCTCTAGATCATTATAAGCCTCATGGATGATAAGTGAAACTAAAGTTTCTCTGTTAATGATATTCTACCTGGGTACGATTTTCATCCAATCATGTTTTAATGATCACTACATCACATGACCTGTTTTTTTTTAAATACTGAGGCTCCCTAACTAGACCCTAGAAGAATCTTCAAGATTGCCAATCGTGTTTTTTTAATCCCAAAGGCATGCATAAAACAAAAATAAAAAGCTGAAATTGGCTTTTAGCCAAGCTTCTTTTGAATATATTCATTGAGTAATACCTGTCTTGAAAAGGCAGTGTGGCTTAGTGATTAACATTACCTCTTTCCAATGGTTGTATTTTGCTAGCACGGGTTCAATTACCGGCATATACAATGTTTTTTGTTGGTTCTTTGTTTTCCGTTTGTTTCCTTATACTTTTTATAGTTTTTGTGTGTGTGTTATTGTTGCTTTTGTGAGCATGTGTGGATGAGTTGCGTTCATGTGTGTTTGAGATAATATGTTCAATCAGAAAGTTGATTTATTACCATTCTTAGAGCAGGACTGTTCTAATATAGATGAATATAAAACCTTGAGCAAAGGGCAAGCCTTATGTAATTATTTGGAAATCATTTTTGTCAGCCTTTTTGAAAAAATAGATTAAGTGTGCCTGTTCTCAAATCTGTTTGATTTTTTTCTATATCTCACCCTTCCTCATCCCAGGAAACCGAGAAGATACTACTTTTTAATGATTGATGATTTGCAGACAAAGAGAACATGCCATTGATTAGTTTGCACCAGTGTTTTAGCTCACCAATCTGAATTTTATATTACCATCCCCATTTATGGAATTTACATATAAGTAACATTTATTTTCATTTATTTAAGACAATCCATTTTTTTGTTTTCAATTAAGAATTTGTATTCTACACCTAAGATTCTTTTGATCGTAAAAAAAAAATATAAAAATTCTCATTTATTTTTCCTTTTTTATCATCAGGAGGCTATAGACAGGTGCTGGCCTACCTTTCTAGGCCATCAGGGTGTAGCTTTGACCCCCAGCCTGACCCTGGAGAAATGGGCAGAGCCCCCTGATCTGGATGAAGAGAACAAAGAGGATGAAACAGATGCTGACATGTTGAAAAGGGATATTGTTGAGGTGGGTGGGAATTCAGATCATCAACGAAATTGTATGCTTTTTAAAGCTATTGATGAGTAATGAGAATTTTGTCTGGTAGATTTCCCCAGTAAAAAAGAAAATCAGAACAAGTTGCCAAATAAGTTAAAAATTAATCTTGTCGGAAGATAAAACATAATTTTTGCTACAGGCCTGTATTGTCTTTATAAAGCATAAAGTCAAAAGTGGCTTAGCTTGTTATGAAAAGAGCAATCTTGCCAGCAAGCATGCCACAATCTTCACCAGAAAGGTCTATAGCTAACATCTATATTGCTTTCCCTTTATAATGAAATGCAATCTGTCACATCCCTTCAATATTTTCAGCATATTCTTCCTGATGAATTTATTTCAAGGGGTTGTACAATGTGTAAAACAAAATGAACTGCAATGTTTTTTCTCATCTTGTTTTATCAGGCCCTGGTGAGGAGAACACAGCTGCTCACCCGCTTGAATTTCATCCTGGATTCCATGAAACCCCAGGCTGTGGTTGTGGTTCAGATTTTATCCATGCTGTGTCGTTTAGCACAGCATTCCAGTACCATGGCGTACGAGGTATGTTGATACGTGTTCTCTGCTGGTGTCTCTTGAAATCATATTGATCAGTCGTATTTCTGTAGTACTCTACTGTCCCTCATTTCCCTCTTTTTTTTTTTCTTGCTAAAGCTAACTTTTATTACATTTTAATCTAGTATTGTAACACACCTAACAGGCGGCTTCTATTGTCAAATTTGTTATTTCTTCGTAGTCTGCCAGGGATGTTGTATTGTAAAGTGCTTAGAGCATGCTGGTGACTGTGGATAAGTCGTATATATTAATGCTATAGTTAGTATTTAATTTGATTTAATTTAATTCAATGTGTCTATGAGAGGATCAGGATGCTTTCTCTCAACTTAAGTCTGTGTTTGTCCTTAGTTTATTCTTCATAATCTCTTAGTGGAGCCCTGTGACCTGTGTAGGAAATTTCAAATTTCATGATAGAGTTTAGAACTTTTCTCAAGGCGTTCCTTTTTAAAAAATATTGAATTTGAATTTATTGAGAAAATTTATACAAGTGTGAATTGCAGTGCCTATGATTATTTTTCCGCAGATACTGAAGTGTCCTGCCCTGATAGATCGGATTGTAAGGGAGTTTTTACCAACTGCATGGTCGGTGAAAGGTACAGTGATGTTGACGCCCACTAGTTTCATTAATTACTGTTCCGAAGAACTTTTGGTCTCATATTTTAAAACTTTGTTTATTAGTATTATTATTATTGATGTTATTTTTTCTTCTTCTTCTTCTTCTTCTTCTTCTTCTTCTTCTTCTTCTTCTTCTTCTTCTTCTTCTTCTTCTTCTTCTTTATTAAAAATTGATTACACTAGTTGTTAAGCATTACCCTTTGTCTCAGCTTTCATGAGGCTAATATGTTCAAGTCTTGCTAGGTACTCATGATTTAAGCTGCATCATTTGTATTTAAATTCATGAATGAAAAAAAAAAACAAATTGCAGAGTCAATCTAGGATACCTTAATGGATTCCATTCTTTTTCCCTTCCCATTTCCCTATCCCTGCGAGGCTGAAGCAGACTGAGGTGTGAGATATAAAATCCGTCATTTCAGTGTTCGTAATGAGAAAAATTTTCTGTGACTTTTAAGGGGAGATTTTCCAGCTGTACTTTCTCCTCTTTTGTTCTTCCTCAAAATAGAGATTTGAGTTTAGTTATATGATGGTTGAAAAATGTTTTAAATGTCTACCAGATATTTCATCCCCGATATCCGATGTGTATGGATTGCCTGTTCCCCAAGCCCTCAGGCTGATTCGCTGCATGTCCCAAACAGGTCGAAATATCTCTGCTTCCATGGTTTGTATACTTAATCATTGTCTTTCAGGAATGAATTTTCGATTTTCAATTTTTGCCTATGTAATTAATTGACATTAAATGGAAATGATTGTTCCACTTTTTTACTTTTATAAAGTTATGATCTCTAGATGGAGGTTCTTTATCACTTTTTTTAAATAGGATAAATTATTGGAAAGGAAAGGGTTTTAGTGATTATTTCTCAATAGAGAAGGTAAAATTGATAAGAGTAAAAATAGTTTGAAGACAATAAAAAGGTGAGAATCAATTTTATTTTCAATAAATAAGAACCTTTATTAAAGGTTACAGACCCTTGACTGGATCACCAAACTTAATACAGATATACCTGTTATCTTAATAATTTCTTGAGGACGGGAAAGATCTTAAGAATTTCAACAAGACAGGACCATATTATATCTTTGAAAGACTTACAAAAAATATGTTGTAGTTACAGTCGAAACAAATATATTTTTTGTATGGAAATATACTAAATTTAATCACTTTGAACTTGACAGATCTCAAAGTACAACCTCTTAACTGTGACACTGCGGTTTCTGGCTGTTGATGCTAGGTTTGTATACAAAGCTTTGTTTGTTTGTTTCTTTCAAATTGATATAGATATGAACAGTGAATCTTGACGGTTTAACTGGCTATTGAATGGCTGGTATAGAGAACACCCATGACCCTTAAGTGATCCAGTTTGACCATTAGGTCATGATGTAATTGTGTCTCTTTTTTACGGGCAGTAGTGTGGTCAGATGTATGATTTTGGCATATTTGGATTCCTTTTGTTGGTTTGAAGTTTAACCTGTAATTAAAATGAAAAAGAGAAAAAGAAATTCCCAAATATGTATGCTTGAAAAATCTATTGTCTTGATTTACGTGCTGAAGTTATTTATCTTACAATGTGTCCCAGAGAGTTGCATCTTCCTCTTCTTGAAGCCGTCACTCTACAACGAGAAGCCATGGCTCTGTGGACAGTTCTGCTTTCTTATGGACTTGCAACTCAAACATTCTTGTGAGTTTTGGGCACTTTGTGTCTTTTTTACTTCTAAACCCTTGGAAGTTTTGAAAGGGAAGCTAAAAGTATTTGCACTACCATTTCTTTCTTTCCATATAAATTACTCTACTACAACTTTCTCTTCCTATCCCAACTTGGAAAGCTGTTTATTGGCAGTGCTGCTTTATCCTTGTAAAACTTTTTACAAGCAGAATGGGTGAGATGAATTACTACATATATATTGTGGTCGTCCAGGGAAACTGTAGCGTGTTAAAAACACTACTTTTTAGAAGGAGCAAAAAAACATGTTTATTTTGACAGATGCAATAACGAACTACATATTTTAAATGTCAAATCAATGAAAACGAAAAAAGATATTCCCACAGCACCAAGCTGGTTAGATCCACAAAGGGAACTGATTGCAGCATAGCAAGTAAAAAAAAATGAAAAAACTAACATACTACAGTTTTCCTGGATGGCGACGATATGTGATATAAAATATTTGCCATTCATGTGAGCTCAATTTTTATGATTTATTTGAAGTGAATTCTTAGGATGAGCCTTTATGTAATATTCCAGTACTTAGAGCCTCGCCTATAATCTATGTGTAAAGAGCAATATGATAATGCTTTTCGTCATTATGATTATGATAGTTTCATCGTTTTTTCATACCAGTGACTTGTATGAAGTCCTCGTAAAAAAGATCAGAAAAATTGGAGAGAACCCTGACACATCAGATGACGTATTGGAGGAGGTTTTGCGTTTTGACAGGCCTAACTTGGTGGTTATGCTTGAAAAGATTGTTTGTGCTACGCAAGGGTAGGTCTTTTTCATAGCATCTTACCTGTTTATATTACACTGGCCTCTGATAATCATGGAAATTTCAGCTACCTTTAAAAACACTAAGTCTTTGGTTTGTAATAAATGGTTGATGGTTGAAAATACTCTGAATTCTGTTTGAGAAGATACATTTTCAAAGACCTGTGTTAGATGACCTTTGACATGAGAGAGGTTAGTATCTGATAATAATGTATTCATTGAAAATGCTATTGTTCACAGTCCTTACTATTTTTTAGGACTTAAAAATGCTTTTTTATGTTAAAATATTCAACAAGTAGTTTTTGCCAGTTTGTCTTACTGTCTCTTTATATACAGTTATTCTCGGACTATAAGCTGCTCCTGACCATAAGCCGCACCCCCCAAATTTAGAGAAAAAATAGTTTATTTCCTACCATAAGCCGCATCGGACTACTAGCCGCAGAGACGCGAGACACTGTTCATTGTAAACAAACAAGATGGAGACACGAATACTGATCTGTTATGGTAAAGAATCAGGATATAATGTTATGATATTCTTTTTCGGAATGTCATTGAACGCTGATAAGTTAACACTTCGGTCAGATTTTGTTTGCCTCTTTTCTAATTTGTTATGGTCGGAAAAGGACAGCGAGAGCGATTAATTGTTTTTCGTGTGAAAAGAGTTCCAACTATGAAGATGCTGTTTGGTGGTATAATTCAACTCACCCGACTTATGGTGGTCATACGGTGTTTCTTCCTTTCCAAACACTCTAGTTACGGTAACCATACGGCATTTCATGTTACATACCCAACCAGTCTCCGGAAGTTGTACGGCATGACTCGACTATCGAATCTAAAATCTCCTAGACCATCTAGCCTATTGCACGTTCTCGACAGGGCAAAATCAGTCAAGGTTTCTAAATCTATTTAGATTGTCCTTTAATTTAGGCACTAGACTAAAAATAATCCTTTCAAATATTGTAGATGAAGTGAACTTTTAACATCTGGGACAACTGACCAACAAAACACTTATAGCATAAGCCGCTCCGTACTATTAGCCTCAGCGTCAACGATCAGAGAAATTGCCGCTTATAGTCTGAGAATTAGGGTAATCATTGTATATTACACAAATTTTTATTTGTATCTAAGTGATAATGTTTGCTTTCAAATTCAGGAATGTAACTGGAAAGCAGCCACACGTTATGCCTGTTGGATGGAGTCATGTGACCAGCTTCTTTGAGCCAATCAAAACCTTTGCTGTCAAAGTCTTGAAAGAAGTTGGCTGCTCATACCCCTCACAGGCAAGTGTTGGCCTTTATTTCCTGCAGGAGGAGTCTGGAATGAGAACTTTCTAAAGTTTTACTGTTGGTTTCTGATCAGTCTATTACATTTTTGTCTCACTCACCCGTCAGATTTACATCAACAACTGAAGTCTCTCTTTGACTTTGAGGTCATAGTCGTGCTAGAATAAATAAATATAATTTGCAAGTTCAGCAGTTTGTTCGATGATTTACATTGCTGATGTATCAGATTTTATTGTAAATGTTATCAAGGACATTGATATCAAAGCCTTTGATTTTTCACATTTTTTTGGTGCTGATTTTGTGGAGTTTTTTTTCATGTTTCTAGAAACAAGATCTGACTCTCATCACCGCTTGCTTCAATTTCCTGGCATCTTTCTTAGAAATTGAAAATAAACAGGTATGTTAAAGCCAAAATTACATCTTTCTGAGCTGCCTTCTATGTTAATATAGTTTGTATGCATCCTTTGCCTGTCAATTGACAAAATTCAGGCTTTCTTTTAATCCTTAGTAGAAATAATTTTGTTCACAATTTTTCTCTGTGGTAAACGCAGCCCTATAAAAATATGTTTTGAAAAGAGATTGATATACCTGTTTCATTGTATTTGTGCTTGTCTCAAAGACTCTTAATTTTTTAGATATTTATTAACGCTGAGAGAATTTCCTAGTAGAAGGTTGGACAGGATGAAAGCTCTCCAAGTAAATTTCAGAGATCAATTCTGTCATCTCTCAAGAATTGTTCAAAATAACACCAAGAACTTCAAGAAATGTTCAAAATAACACCAGGAACACCAAGAATTGTTGGAAATAACACCAGGAACACCAAGAATTGTTCAAAATAACACCATGAACACCAAGAATAGTTCAAAATAACACCAGGAACACCAAGAATTGTTTAAAATAACACCATGAAGACCAAGACTTGTCTAAAACAACACCACAGAGACCAAGAATTGTTCAAAATAACACCATGAATACCAAGAATTGTTCAAAATAACACCAGGAAGACTAAGAATTGTTAAAAAAAAAAAAAAACAACACCAGGAAAACCATTGGGGAAAAAATCAACTATGTACCACCTCAAACAGGTTTTGAAAGAATTGAAGTGAAAAATCTTGGCTTTGATGAAACTTTTTAAAGTGAGGGATAATAAACCTGACAGAATAAATCAGTTACATTGAAATGGCAAAGGTGATGCTTTTATGAGACTCCATAACATAACATATGCGCTCCTACTTGTGAGAAATATAGATTTTATAGTATACTTGAATAAAGATCAGCAAAGGAATATTACCATTTTCTGAAGCAGTTTTATATCTAATCAAGTGAAGGTATGTACATGTTTTGACCAGGTTGGTGTCGATCATGTGTCCAGGCTGGAAGAGCTAGAAGACTTGTCCAGCAATGGTCTCGTGCCGTTCCTTTCTTCCTATGGATTTAGGTTGCTTGTTGAACATTTGTGGTAAGGAATAGTGACTTTTTTTGCTTGTTTACAACTCGTTCAATCTTTTTTTTTTAACAAATAATCAAATTTGATTGGGTTTGACTAATTTTAAAATAGATTTAACAGTATTTTTTTTTGTAATAGATAGGATAAATACATATACCTTGATTAAAGACCTATATTATTTTTGTTGTCTATACATTTGTCAAATGTTTGAAACTATTTATGCTGTAGTTGAAAATTGTTTCCTGTTGGAAGATTTGGGTCTAAAATAGCTTCATTTTGCTGACATTTTATCTCAACTATTAAATCTTGCATAACTAATCAGCATAAAGTATTGCTTATGTGGTCAGTTAATAAATTTTCATGCACTCCACAAGAAAGCAAGTATTGACCTGCTGTTTCAGGTTTCACAGCTGTTGTCACTGCAGCAATTCTGAGACAGATTACCGGTTTTCATACAAGACAAGAAAACACCATAACTCTTTAGAGTATATATATATAACAAGTTTGGCCTATGGGCATTTCCTTCCTACTTTTTTGTTGTCGAAAAGAATTGGTAATAATATAACTTTGCCTTTCCCTAGACCTGGAATTTTGTTGTTTCTTTCTTCCACAGTACTTTCTCCAATCTCCTGTTGCCATGGCAACCGCCCCTAGAGGTCACCTCCAACCTGCCGACTCTCAAAGTGTCTCACCATTGTGCCACAGAAGCAAGTGACGCAACGGCTGCCGTAGGGCAGTTGAATATCCCAATATTGCGCCCACATTCCCCATTTCCCTTTCTAGTGTCTCTACTCAGACTAGTCTTGACTGTGTGCAAAAGACACAAGGTTCTCATAGCAAAGGTATGATTTGATCAGTGTCAATTCATTTACTTCCATAATGTGGAAGAAGTACAAAACTTCCTGGAGTGTGGGAGATTATAACTTCCCATTCCTTTGATTCAATTGGAATTAAGCACATTCATAAAAGAAAACCTTTCCTTGTAGAATCTCATGGAAAATGATTGATAAAAGCAACAACTGTGATTTGTGAAAAAACATGTGAAGGCCTATAGAGTAAATATCATAGTGTAGAAAATCATGATTTAATTACCCTTGATCAAGAATTTGAATACATGTACAAACAGTTTGTCTGTACTTTTGTATGTGAGGGAGAAGTGGGAGTTGACTGGATAATAGAAGCTGTTATAAATCTCAACTCTTCAGCAGCAATTGTTGTCTCCTCATTGCAGCTGCTGCCGCCATTGGTGGAGGATCCAGACGTGGTGACGTACATGAAGAAGGTGTGTCAGTGTCAGAGCCATCCCTCTGCCCTCGCCTCCTCCTGCTGGACTGGACCAGAGAACCTCCTGCACTACCTCTGGCTCAAGGCCTGCCTTTACAAGGTTGCTCCCCCTCATTTCATATCATGGACTCTGTCTGTCTCTGTCTATCAATTTGCATCCTGTGTGTTCAATTGCTACGTGCTGCATTTCATTTTCATTGCCTCCATTACTTCCTCATGCTCCACCTGATTTTCATCTCTCCTTTTGTTTTCCCTTATCACCACTCCCTCCATGTCTCAAATTGTACCCATAAGGTTCAGGATGAACCCAAATCAAAGATCAAAGCCTTTACACCCCACCCTCAGGTTGTATTTTTTTTCTTCTTAGAATTTCTCTCTTCAAAGACCGCTTTGATTTCTGCTTCATTCATACAACAATAGCAACAATGGTTGTCTGTTTTGGGGAAGTCTATTTCACAAAATGGTCAACTCTTGACAAGCCCCCTAATGTTCATGTAATGTCCATGTTGTTATTGTTATGTACCAAAACGGTTTAAAAAAAATTAACTAGACCTAATCCTTCCCTGTTTATAACATATTGAATATGAAGTATATATGCCTTCATTTTTCCCGCAGCCAACCCCAGACATGTCTCTGGCTCACAGTGTGTCACTCCTTCTGCTGTCTCGTGTGTCCAAGGGGGATGAGTTTGTCATCCATGACCTTATGACCTCTGTCATATTTTCTCCAAAATACATTATGTAAGATGCTGTGCTAAGAAATCTTATTTTTGGGTTTTCAGGAAAGAAAAGTGTATCAACATTTTATTCTTTTTATGAATTTTTTTATAAATCAATCATTTTCCATCTTTTTGACACAACTAGTAGGCATGACTGTTATTGCTACGGGTATGGTTTTGAAATTTGTGGATATTCAAGGAGTAGGTGGAAAAGGAATAAAATTAAACATATTGTAAAATTGTATAGAAAAGATTATTCATAGTGTTGTTTCAAATGCTACAGGAAATTGATAATAGAATACTGTACAATCTTGTTGAACATGCCTGATTTCAAAATGAATGAGATGTGTAAGAAGAACTGATTGTAGAAAATGTTTTTTTCTCTTTTTTTGAAGTGAAGGGGAAGAACAGCACTTGACAGCCGAGGCCATTTCCAGCCTGTCTCTGTCAGAGAGTCTCTACTTAAAGAGTGCCACACAGGAAGACATCAATATCGGCAAAAGCCAACTGTTGAAAGAAGCCCATGCTGCCTTGGCCGCAATCAGGGGCCATTTCCTGCTGGCCTTGGGGGGGATGGAGCGGGAGGTGGTGGAGTCGAGGTAGGTTGATGGTCTGCCGGTTCTTAGTCTGGAATGTCTTTGTGGCTATTGGTGCTGACTGTCTGAAAGTGGTGAATACACTGGAAGATTCTGGAAAGAAAAAGTGTGGGACGAGACTTTTTAATTTATTTGAAGCTTTTTGTTATTGTTATTGTTAATTATGGTCTGGCTATGAAGAGTCAAGCTGAAGTAATCTCTATGATTATTATTAGTGGACTATATTCTTACAGCGCAGGAAAGGACTCAGTGTAACTGCAACTTGTTGTTGGTATCTTGCATCTAGAAATTGCTTGACAATGCATAAATCTTCAGCTTCGTAGTCATGTAAAAGTGTTTGGGATAAAAAACACCCTGAAACTCAAGGAGGGTCATTTATATAGACTGAGATTGAATGCTGCCCTCTGTATTCATTCCATAGATTCTGAACAGCATGACAGTTTTAAAGCATGCCCTCTTTTTATATCATGTCATTTTCTATGATTTAGAGTACTCTGAAAGCGCCCTTTAATTTCTTGGGTGAACACCCCCTCCCCCCCAAAAAAAAACCAACCAAAAAACCCAAACAAAAACAACTCCCCTCCTCCAAAGAAAACTCTCTAGAAAAAACAAAAACAAAACAAACTAACAAATAAAAAAACCCAAAACAAAACAAAAAAAACCCCAACAAAAACAACCATAACCCAAACCAAACCAAAACAAAACAAACAAACAAACAAACAAAACCCCCAAAACAAAATAAAACAAAGCAAAAAAACTCTGTTTTCTCCATTAGATTTGATTCTGTTCATGGGAGTTTTTATGAAAATCCATTTGCAGGAATGCTTACAGCGGCAATGTCCATGAAGTCAGCAGCCAGGTGCGATCAGGTGACGGGGAGGGACTGATGCCCCAGGACTGGATGTATCTGCCACTCATACACGTCTACAACAAAGCCACGCAGTTGTAGGTTTTTGAATTCAATAATTATCATACTTGTTAGCTAAACACCTTTTCAAGTTTATTTGAATGAAAAGATTATAAATCAAATTTTTTCTCTATCATTGGTTCAGGCCAGGAGGAATTTGATTTACAGCACTTCTCCACAAGTATCAGCATGCTTTACACGCTGTACAATACCATATATCCGTGGCAAACAACTGACTTAATAGCACATGGCGATACAAGCCTCCTGTGAGGGGAGTTACAATTTTTCTGACAGAGACACACACAACCAGAGTGACCTCGAAGATTTACATCCATCTCCAGTAGGATGAGGTAAGTGTTGTCAAGGGCATGACCCCAAATGGCCATGACTTTACATCTGACAGCGGAATTGGAGACAGAGCTTTCCACATACTTGCCATGCTACAAGTTGCTTTTATTTCACATTTAGTGAGTTAAAAAGTAAATTAAGTTATCCAAATCCGTCTGTTCCCTGCAAAAAGGAATTTTTCTTTTTATTTTATATAATATTGAATTTTATGATTTCATTGATTGTATTCAGAAAATCAGTCCCTGGTAGTGAGATTACCAGGAAGGACGTTGCCATGGCAACCAGTGTCCTTCAATGGAGCTATTTACTGGAAATCTGGAGACCCAAAGAAGTGGAAAGCATCTCCCTGGCCACAAGGCTGTCTCGAGTCATGTGTGCTTTCATTGCTGGTAAGTTCAGCTTTATTTACACTTCATTGATGTAAATTTGTCAGTAAACAGTTCCTTTTTATAATATGAAATGCATTTTCTTTGTACATTTTGCAGTGATTGTGTTTCCCAGACATAGCTGATTGTTAATGATTTATTGAAAATGAAATTTAGTTGAAAAATATTTTGGACTGTTTGATAAATACAGCGTAGATTTTGGTTCAAACTAATGGTTTATGAACATTTGTGGTCAAATATGTACGTTTGTATACAAAGGAATTGAGGTGTTTGCAATCCTTTATTCTATTGTAAAAAGTCATTATAATGTCTTGTTTTTACAGGTAATGATATGTTTTTGGACAAAGGAGTGCAAAAATACCTGGCAGGTTTGTTCAGAGAGATGGCCAGCCACAGATTTTTTGACCGCATGAACCTCGATGAGAGAATTCCTGGGATTTCATCATTTTACGACCTGTGAGTGCAGCAGTTTAAATGGTCTGAAACCAGGGAATAAATAAGCTATCTAGGAAGGAACAAAATTTAGCAAAAGTCTTGAAAGAGAACAATTTAGATGCCTTGTCATATTTTTGTTTTTTTCCTGTTTGAGCAAAAATATTTTTCAATTCTTTTATATGATCCTGTTCTCTGTCACCATGATCTGTAGAAGATGACAAGGAAAGCTCTGTCTCTGTGACTTGAAGAACCTGTTAACTCCTTTCCATCATACACATGTAGCATCATTTGTATTATTTTCTTTCAGTATCCTTTTCATTTAGCAAATAGGGCTTTATTTCTTATTTTGATTTATGAGGAAAAAAAATGGCAAAGCTTTCTTGGATTGGAATGTGAAATGGGATCAGTAATCACTGACAATTCTTTGTAACTTATTGCCATTAAGAGAGTCTCTGCTTCTACTGATAGTTTTGCTTTCCTAAGATTTTCATCTCAAGTCGGAGTCTGTTCTCATGTTCTTGTATCAAAATATATTTGTTTATTGAGTGTGACCCCTTGGTCAATAAAGGTCCTTGCATTTTCTGGGAAACTTTAAGCCTAAAGAGCAGACAGGACTGTTTTTCAATTGTTTTTTTTCTACAATTTTTCAAAACTAATGTTTTCCTGATGATCTGGTAGATTGCTTGAATGTTGTGTCAGCAAATGATGCCATTTGTCTTTGTGTGCATGCAGGTACCAAGAGTTTCTGGGGCATTACGAGAGCGTTTCCTTTGGGGACCCAGTGTTTGGATTGTACGTGCTGCTCCCTCTCCAGCAGAGACACAGCTCTCTTTTCAGGAAAGCTGTGTGGGGCGAGAGGAGGAAGATCTTGAGGACTATGAGAGTCACCTTACACCAGGTAATGAATATTTCTTTTTCGTGACAACTTTGCTCTTTTTATTTCACAGTAAAGAGTGTGTCATTGCAGATTGAAGTCATCACTGACACTTAAGAATAGCACAGGAATGTTTTACGACACATGTAAGAAATATATTAAGATAAAAGCTGTTATCAATGCTCACTAAATATCCCTTCAACTATGCAAAGTGGTGCTGAGTTCAATCACACCAAAACTATAAGTGGGGTAGGCCTACCTACTTTTAGACAACAAAAAAAAAAGTCCTGGACATGGCTTCTTGTATCTTTAATTATTGCCTTAACTGTCATCAATTTGCCAGGTAAAATACTTTTTTTAATGTCTTGCAGAAAAGATATATAAAACTGAAATATTTCGAAAATTTCATCACAAACTAGGGATGAAAAGTTAACACTATCTTTTTCTTCTTTTTCTTGTAGATGCTGATCCCAGTCGAAAGCTTTTTGTATCCTGAGGAGACAGATGTAGAGTTGTTGAACCTGTACGTGCAGTGTCTGGTCAGTGGGGCTGTACAACCCAGCTGGTCCCCAGTGTTGTATCTCGTGGCTGTTCACCATGTCAACAGATTTTTGTTCATATCTCATGATGATGGGAACACTTTGGTGCGCGACAGATTGTGGTCAGTCGTCATTGCAAATCATGAGAAGGTATGTGTCACCTGTGTAGTGGTATGTAGCTTTGTACTTTTCAGTTTCAATTTTCAGATGGACATTTGAAAAAATATATCTGCTATTTTTGTGGGTTTATCTATTTAAAAAAAAAATTTTTTTCTTTTTTTAACATTCATTTAGTAGCTTTGAAATATTGTTCTGTCAACTCCTTGGCTGCACGCCTGCATTCGTGTGATAAAATTTACTGACTGCTCACGACGGCGCTGGCTGGGGGGGGGTCAGTTTTTCGATGTTCAGGACACTTGTGGTTCACTTCAACAACGAAATGCTCCCTTTAAATCAGATTTCTTAAAAGCAAATCTGATATGATCAGAAAGGAGGAAGAACAAATGATACTGTTTTGATCTATGTATATTTTTAGTAACAAACTCAAAACGATACAAAATGGCCAACCAACTACAACCCTCTGGTTTTCCGTGATATTTAGAAAAAAAGCTCAAAGAGATTTTTACTCTCCCCAAAAAAGTGTAAATTATTGTTTGGAACAGAAATTGGAGACAAAAATTGGCAGTTGCTAAAATCGGTCTTGAACCAACGATTCCTTTTGATGTAGAATGAAGTCCATGTCAAGGAAATCTAGCTCTTCCCTGCTCACCCCACGAATCAGGGATGGCCTAATCCCACAGTTAAAAGATTGCTAGAAATGGGGTTTTCCCCACCAGTTTTTCACTACTCCCGCATTATGGGGGTTAATCATGTATCTTCACTGCTGTTGGGACCAAGAATTTGTTTTTGAAAAGATGACCCTTCTAAAACCTCTCTTGTCTATGGGCTGCACTAATGCTTGCCAAGCTATTTTTACTTCTTGTTAGATACTTAAGACAATATATTATTTCATTGCCCACCTACACCAATTTCGCAGACTCTTCATGATGATCTGGGGCTCCTTCCCTTGCCCACCAGACACCCCAATGGCCCAATAGAGATACAATGTGGCCCAGACTGGCCAGGGCTGGCTGTCACCATTTTCTCTGATGGCACTTAACTATAACACAGAGGCAAAATGTTGCAGCATGAAGTCACGCTGCTCATTCATGGCCGAGTCAAGCGTTAAGAGACTTACTCGAGTTTTTCAAAAACTAATAAATTTGGTCGTACAGCTAAGTTGACTGGAGTCAAAGTTTGGGATGGACAGATTAGTAGTTCTACTTTACAAGTACCTCATTTGTTTTGGATGAATATAAAATGTATGAATTTTGATACAGGTCTTGGTAAATAGTTTTGTAACTTGATTTTCAATTTTCAGTTTCCTGCCATTGTTTACTACAAGAATTTCCAGCTAGAATCACAAGATGGACTGGAATTCTACGATGCCCTGCCCCCCAACAGGCTGGAGATTTTCAATAGACATTTGAGTGCCAGACAGAACTGAACTAAGCAAAATCTTGAAGAATGCATTCTCTTACTCCCTCCCCCTGCTCTCTCTCTCTCTCTCTTTCTCTGTGTGTGTGTGTGTGTGCACATACCCCCACCACACATATATCTCCCCCTTCTTTGCTGTTGTTCTTCTTCTTGCTCCTCTTCCTGTTTTTTTTTTCTTCATGTTCCTCTCCTGGTTCTTATTCTCCCTCCTCCTCCTCCTCCGCATCTTCTTCTTTTTGTTCTTCTTCTTCTTCTCCGTTGTCATCATTGCCATTATTGTCATCGCCATCATCATTGTAAATTGTAATCATCATCACCACCACCACCCTCTTCTTCCTCACCCTCTTTGGTTTTCTGCGTTTCATCCCCCTCCTTTTCTTCCCATTTCTTCCTCCACTTACTCATCTCTTATACTTGTCCCTGCATCGAATTTCTCACACACCCTTTATCTACTTCTTTTCTTTCATCCATTGAGTGCTTTCACACACCCAGTCCTTATAACCCCTTTCAATACTGATTGTCCTCTGATTCACCTTTTGTGACGATCTCATACCTCCATGGAGGCCCTAGGCGTCCACGCAACCACAAGCCTTGCTACTATCTCTGTCCCACCTGTCCCACTCATACTCCCTCCCTACCCCACCACCACCACCACCCACACAACACTCCTACACACCCCCTCTCCTGCTTGGATTTTCTATGCTCGTATTTAACCCAATTTCAGTCTCATTCACTCTCCTTTTTCCACAACCCATTGACTCATAATCACAACTTCTCCATGCCGATTTAAAAAAAAATGTTTTTTGTCCTGTTGATGAAGGGATCACCTGAAACGTCCAGTATACTTGTTCCTTAGTTATTATGGAAGCTTACATACACCTACCACGGTATTTTACATTTGATAAATGTCTTTAGTAAGATATTGTTATTAATGCCTGATGAAATGCCAATAAATTCCTGTTATCTTGCAAAAATAATTTTTCAGCTATCTTTCTTGCTTTTTTAGTTATTCTGATTATAAATCAGAGCATAATAAAAACAAAACATTCTGTATATTCAAAAGTTATGTTGTTTCACACTTGTCTCTGTGCGGCCTAGCTGCTCTTTATCTTTTTAAGCTCCCTTCATTCCCAGCCTTTTACTGTCTTTATATGTTCACAAGAAATGGGCTGCTGTGGGGTGGCTCAATCAGAAAGGCTTTGGAGTCTTGAGCCTAAGGACAGGGGTTCAATTCCTGCTGGGGCCATCTTGCCAACCATACAGGGGCATTGCACTGCCACTACCTGTTGTACCCCCCCCCCCCCCCCTCCTCTCGGATACACAAAGATAATTTTATTTACTAAATTATTTCCTCAAAGCTAAAACTCTTCCATTTTCAAACTGACTAGAGCAATCCTTGTTTAAAGTTTTTCTTTGGGTCACCAACTAGTGGTGACCAAGAAAGTTGATGAAGGACAAAGAAAGAAGCATTCATTTTCTAATCCATCTTTTTATTTAAAAAAAAGTGAACACAAATTGTATTTTTCTAAAAGTCTATAAATTGTAAACACAAAAATATGAAAAAATGCTTAGAAAAATCAAATTGATAAAAGTAAATTAAGCTGCAAAATGTGTAAAATATAAAGGTTGTCTTAATTTGAAAATGTATTTTTCTGTTTTACAGTACGGTATAAGAGATTGCAAAAGTGAATGACATAGTATTTTATAATCGTTACCAAAATTTAGTGTGTACAATTTTCATGAGTATTCCTGTAATTACAACCAAATGAGTGAAGGGGGAAGTAAGGAGAGAGGGAATGGAACCTTTGCCAGAAGGCAGCATTCAGGACACGACTTTTGTTTTCATTTTAAACCAGTGACGGCTATAAGGGGACCTCTGTATAATCAAATTATCGTTATAGTATCTTTCCACTGCCTCAAGCAAATTTGATAAACCAGTTGCTTGCATTACAATAGACATTTTTTTCTTTACATAAGTCCTTTTGTGTTGCTTTAAAGATATTTAAAAAAAAAAAAAGTCTGCAAACTTTATAAGAAAAAAATAAATGGCAATACACATCATCGGACAGAAAGAATAGTTAAAAAATTCGGGACTATAAAATCACTGCAAAGAAAAAGGGTTTTCTTGTTGATTGTAACGGATTCTATATTCTGCCTTTGCAGCTCTTGGAACTTGTAAAAGTCTACTGACAATATGATGATATGTTAAGAATTTGAAATAGAATTTCTTTAAAAATCGTCCTAGGTAACTAGTGAACAGCTGTTTCATGAACCATCAGTCACGAGTTGTACTATCTTTGGCCTGAACCCACACAGCCAGAAAAGTGAGCCCTCAAAGTGAACAAAAAGTCATTTACAGCACACATGAATAATTGAATGGCTAGAAACCAAACTGGACTGGGGACCCATGAGAAGTTATTTGATCATGAATCATCACTAGACTCAATGACATTGGGCTGATGGGTCTTCTACAGCTTGACTAAAATAACATCATGGTGACTGCAGACTGAACTTATTTAACCCTCTCACTGTGAAGGACCAAGATTTTGCTTTCCTCAGCTACGCTTTTTAAAAACATAAAAAAATGTTTATTCCCCACTAAGAGGGTTAAAAGACTTGTTTGCAATGTAGGCCTATGCATTTTGTTTGAATTTGGAAAGTGCAGAAATCAAATAAAAGACACAAATATTTATAAAATTACTGCCATTTCTTAAGATACTTGAAAGTTGTGACATTTACATCTGTTATGGACCTATTTTGGGCATTTACAAGAGGCTTTTTATAATCTTCATTACACCTGAGACTTTGATTGAGTCTTAAACAAAAGCATTTTGTATCACTCTAAATGATAGCAACATCATGAAAATCAATGGTTTATTTTTCAAGGAAATAACTGAAAACAATGCATCATTTACTGAAATGTTGTCAGCGTTTCTTCACAAGAAAAATGGAAAAACTGATTGATAAAAACAATCAACTCAGTAAAAAAAAACCCACTGTTGCTTTGATTTTTTGCATTCCACCTGTAAATTATCTCTAATTACAAAACAAAGGTCAGAAGTTTGGTGACAAACTATTTCTAATGGACTTACTTTTTTTGAAAAACCCATTTACATGACTTTCTATTTCTTAAAATATTTTGTAACATGAAAAAATGAACACCATACAATTGAGAAATTTGAAAAAAAAACCAACCAAACATTCTATGCTATTCGTGTATCTTTTTTATCCTGCACTGGGAGATTTTTCCATGTTCCAGACGAATTCATTTCATTTTAGGAAATTATGGTCAGTTAACTTTAACTTTAACAATCTATTAAATGATGATAACTTTTCAAAATGTATTACAACTTTTCCAAAAAAGCACTAAGTGAATCGAAACCTTATTGAAATTTTACAATGGAATATTTCTTTATCAATATGTTGTAAACTATGATTTGATGAACACATGGTTTGAATTAAATGTCTGCTCAATTATGCACTGAAAATGGTCATTCGGAATATTTGTCTTGTATGATAAATGGAAATCTGAGTATTACAATAACTTTATAAAATCTTTTCAGGAGACACTCTTTTGTACACGTTCTAGTAATTTTGATAATATTACTGAGACTTCAATCAAAGAGGTGTCCTCTGGCAAAGTTTGCAAAACTTAATCATAGCCTGACCCAAACAAATTTAGACAAAAAAAAGTCCTGAGTTTTAGTTTTTTAAAAGTGTGTTTTACAAAATCATATGTACATTTTGGCAAGATATTTACATGACTTGGGTGGTGCTTCCTTAAGAAAGACAAATTATATAGCACCTGCAAATAACACAATCATAAGCAATTTTCAAGACTGGAGAAGCCTCATCTAGACAAAGGTTCTAGAGTTTAAGGTAGTTTGAAGACTATTTTTCAACATAAATAATAAACATGTAGAAATAATTGAAATGAGTAAATTTGAACGTTACTAGTTTGTTTTTGGTGACCATTTTTCATCAAATTCTAGGTTCTGTTCTATTGTTGCTCATACGATTTAAAAAGCATGGCCATCCGAAACCCATTGAACCATTTGTAACAATGTTTCATTGCTGTCCTACAGGAATAATCCTGGTGGAATTATATTCATTGATTTTCCTCAGACTTCATCTTAAAAATTGCCAAAATATTGTTTACTTTGGACAATTTTAAAATTGTAAAAGCAAAATTATGTTCTTATAATCAAATGTTTTGCAAAAAATTCAAGAATAAGCAACAATTGGCAACTCAAAAAAGGCACAGATTCCAAAATGAACTCAAACAATCTCATTGAAAACGGGATACATGAATCATGCAACCCCATTTTTAAAAAAAAACCTACCTCTGCCTGGTATTTCTTGAAAAATTAACCAGTTCCGCTATGGTGGACAACTATTAGTTACTCAGATCTTACTCAGGATGAAAAGTGACAGATCTCTGCTCTAGTGATATGCTTCACTCTTTGAGTTCAACAAAGTGGTCTACAGTTTAATCTTTTTATAGTTTTATAGGGTTATATGGGCGGAAAAGATTGAAGATTTGAACAAACTTTAATCTTATGGTACACAAGAAGTGAAAAGATTGTTCTAGCAGTTGATCAAAACCAACTGAATTATAATCAATAGTAACAATGAAATGTAAAAATCGTCAACATTTATGCAACCAGATGAAATGGTGTAGGTACAGTGCAAAGCCATAGAAAAAAAGAAGAAAAAAGAACCCAAGAAGGTTAGAAGTCATCTGCAGAGGGACTCAAACCCTGGCTCTGCTATGGCACCCTTGTCTGGCCACAGCTAGATGGCAAGCTTGTCCACTGAGCCGTGCACAACTTCCTTTTTTACCCTTTCTTTCTATGGCTTCGTCTGATCTCAGCACTGGACTTAAATCATTTTCTTTGACTGTTATTCTATTTCCAGTACCTGCTCATTCTTCATTCAACATTTATACAGTGTAGCTTTTTTTACAAGCATGATTGCAATTTGTAGTCTATTCACTACCTTCATATTTCAGCCAAATGACATTGTTACATAAATTATGCCATATTCAAATTCAACACAATTTTGATGAACAAAAACCAAGTGAAAAAATAACAATTGTTCATTATACAGTGGAAGCTTATGTAGAAAACAAAAACAAAAACCAGTTTGGGAAGTTCAGAATTAGTTTTTTACATCAGAAGTTTTGGTTATTGTTCATTGTTCTCATCAACCAGACTCTTTCTATTCTAATTCTACCCTTTCATGAAGTTCTTTGAAAAAATACACTTGTAAAGATTATTACACTCTAATCTCAATTAATCTTCCATCTACTTTTCAAAATATTTTTATTCATAATTTCATTTGTCCCAATTAAGCCACAACCTGATCTTTCATTTTATGCCCTCTTTCACCTGTCCATGGTTTAAATTTATTGAGAGACCCACAATGGACTTGCACTGCTGAGTGCATCAGTATGAAGAATGAATGATAGACCCTAGGTATAAATAATAAAGATAACAGTAATATTGCGAATTTAAAGCGCATGGAGCCTAACTTACTCGGGGACATGCGCTATAGAAATGCCATTCATCATTATTATTATTATTAACCAATTCATCCTTGGAAAACTATGCAGAAAGACTTGTTTTCATTGACAAAAGGTTATTGACATGCTCAAAAGGGAAAGTATGATGCTGGACCTTGTTAACAGAACAGAAAAATATGGACCCTGAAACTACCAGATAATTTGTAGAGTAGAGAGATGATTAACAAGGAAAAGAATATTTCTCATCGACAGTGAACACACAGAAAACAACCATCACTTTTATATATCATCATATGACTTATGAGCCATGAAGTCCAGACAGAACATATAGCACATGATATTGGACTGGTATTTCTGACAAAAGATCTTTATGAAAATTGTACAGAAATTTTATGTTGCTCAGTTAGTTTTACATCCAGTGCCCAATATAGCTTGGAGTAAAATG
Source organism: Melibe viridis (assembly GCA_039654465.1). Classification (NCBI taxonomy): domain Eukaryota; kingdom Metazoa; phylum Mollusca; class Gastropoda; order Nudibranchia; family Dendronotidae; genus Melibe; species Melibe viridis. The sequence continues at coordinate 25,255 of JBCIKM010053233.1, forward strand.
TTTGATTGTGAGAGAAATTGTAACAAGCACAATAATAATAAACAATAATACATCATCGTCCTCATTATCATCATCATCATCATCATCGTCAGTATAATAAACATAACAACAACAATAAGGGAAGGTGACGATATCCAACCATGAAAACAATGATGATCCAGTTTAACAACAGGTATTATTTGTTCTTGTTTGGTCAAGCCATTTCAACCAGGCATCAAAAAGATAAGGAAAAAAAACCATTTCGGGTTGGGATATTGAGTAACTACTGTATATTCGATGACATGGAATAGGACTTACATAGCTTGACACAGAAACAGGTCGATGGTGAAGACCAGAATGTGTAAGTAACAATGAAGTGTTGAAAATTCCAATGATTCAAACTATACATAATAAAATTGATGATCTTAAAAGTATGAGTATGGTTGAAAATAAATGACCTTTCTTAAAATGTCTCAAAGTTTTAGGGAAAAAAAGACAAAGACAATGAAACAAAAGATTAGACAAGGAAGAGGAGACTTTTTCCAAATCTGATTGATTGAGAAAGTTGCAATTGACAAACCAGAGCAAAGGATGTTGGTGGGATCATCCAATAAGAATAGTTACAATGACTGTGTGGAAACAAGCAAAAAGCAAAACAAACAAACAAAACTAAGTCATAAATATTAGCATTTCTGCAGCCCATGAACATGAATTCATCCTTGAATGAAAAATACAAATAAGGGAAGCAGTTTCAAATTATAATAAAGTACAGTAGACTCCGGATAACACGATGTCCACGGGACCACTGAAAAAAATCGTGTTAACCGAAAATCGTGTTAACGAG
>JBCIKM010053234.1:0-15485 GCA_039654465.1 Melibe viridis
GAGAGAGAGAGAGAGAGAGAGAGAGAGAGAGAGAGAGAGAGAGAGAGAGAGAGAGAGAGAGAGAGAGATTGATAAAAGTTCGACCTGGACCCGGTGTAGGCTCCGTCAACAAACAACAGCTGACGATATTAACCGATCAGTCACAATTGCCCCCTCCCCTACCCCTCTTGCAAAACAAACAAACAAACAAACAAACAGCAACAACAACAAAACACAAAACAACAATAATCAGGACATGATACTTGGTCACCGGCAGATTTAATTTCCCAAGTTCATCTTGAAAAGTAAGTCGGCTCTTATTCACACACATACACACCTGGGTCAAAAATAGGCAATTCAAGTTCATGATCTCATCCCAGTCGGTAATGGAAAGCCATCGTAAGGATTGGAACCTTTGTCCTTTGGAGATATGTCCTGCATGGCTCTTCATTTGGCCGCTGTGTCTTCCCAGGCTTATTTCGTCACTGAAACTACGTTATCATTCTAAGCCTACAACCAAAATAACCCAAAAAAAACCACTATCCAAGAATCGGCTCGACCACAATAACAAGGGAAAGAGAAAGGGTATCACCCGAAACGTCCATTATAGTTTGTCTCTTTTTTATCTATGTGAAAGCTTCCACACCCGTCGCTTTTTGCTTTCCACAATAACAACGTTAACTTACACCATCACATCTCGTATATATCACAAACAACCAACACAATCATTATAACAACCATCATAAAAACACCATCTCTACCACAACCACCAGTACCATCGTCATCACTACCACCACTAATGATATTAACTATAATAACAAATTTAAAAAAAACAAAAAAAAAACAAAAAACAAACACGACAACAGCAGCAAAGACAGTGTAGCTACCATACGCCACAACTGCTACTACCACTACCTGCATCACCACCACAAACAAGACCTACCACAACCACTACCAACCACACAAGCAAGAAGTCTGAAATGTGACATGTATTTTCATGCATTGTCATTCCTACAATATAGCAGACTATGAATCAACAGATGGGACATTATTGTCCCACAAAATACTGTCACAGTTTTTCCCATCTTGCTATAGCCTCCGACCGTCTCCTCATACGATTTATGAATGCGTAATGATACAGAATGGTCCACAAATATTTGTGGTTCCAGAACGAAGCGAGACACAATACACACTCAAGTTATTCACCGTTTGGTATGATGTCTGGTGTGTGTGTGTGTGTGTGTGCGTGTGTGTGTGTGTGTGTGTGTATGTGTGTGTGTGTGTGTGTATATGTGTGTGTGTGTGTTTGTGTGTGTGTATTTGTTTGTGTATGTGTGTGTGTGTGTGTGTGTGTGTGTGAGAGAGAGAGAGAGAGAGAGAGAGAGAGAGAGAGAGAGAGAGAGAGAGAGAGAGAGAGAGAGAGAGTATCAGAGACTCTTTTTGGGTCGGAGTTGCAAATGGTTGTATCACATCGACTACGGTTTTTGTTTACTTCCGATTTGATGTCTTTTGGAGCGGGATTTCTGAACAGCTCAGAGGATTGGTTGTGTCGTGCTTAGGTACGATTTTTGCTTTTTCACTATCACACTGTCAATCTTAACCCATCTACAGCTAATTCAATTTGAACCCAAAACTTTTCTGGTCTTTTGAGTTATCATCCTTGTGTAAAATATGTAATAACAAAACGGTCTTTTCTCGCCTTAGACGGAGGAAGAGATAATGTTAAAGTTAAAGGGCTCTATGAGAAACTGACAGTTTAAGTAATAGATAGAACGTAGAATAGTCAACGACCATCCAATTATTTCATTAATTTGCCATTACCAATCCTGTCATCTGCAGGTCCTCCTAACCATGCATTTTACACCTTCTGTTTGTATCAACATAAATTTATAACGGGTAAAAACTACACAATACAAAAATGTTGTAATTAACCTAGTTATTATTTAATGTAATATGCCAAATTTAACATTGAATTACAGAAAATGTTATAGTGCATTATCGTGTAACTAACAGAAGAAGGTTCTTGTAGGACATTTCTTTATCAGTAGAAAAAAGTACCATAGGCATGAAACTGACGACGGATGAGGGATTATCTAAACTTTCTTTTTAAATATTGTAGTTACAGCTTTTGAAAACAATGCCTTTTGATGGACTTATTGACAGATATTGTTGTTTGAAAGGACACTTTTGACAGTCTTGTCATATTTCCATCTTTGCCCTTCGAAACCTTCAATTTTTCAATATTATATTATAGGCCTATTATATCCTTGCCCAATTTCCACTGTTTGAATAACTTTGCTGCTGTATAACGGTAACAAATTATTATATCTTGGGTATTGATATTATATCTTGATATTTCTCTTAATTAAAAAATCTACTGTATCCGGAAAAACCTTTCCTTGTTTTCACAAAAAAAAAAATAGCCACAACACATGAGGACTTGTCTGCAAGAATTTATCAGTAATAGATTTGCATCAAATCCCCCAATTATAGATGATTAACTCCATCTAGCAGTTGGAGAATTTAAAGCATGCATAAATTATTGGTAGATTCTATTGAATAAATTTTCAAATAATGAATGCAAAATTGATGAAAGGTCTTTATTATATCCACAGATTAATAATAAAGGTTGTGCCTTAACTATGCAACACGCAATCCCTTTCAAGGCCTATGCTAAACAGAGAAAGCCTTTTCTGACAACACACTATCCATTTTTGGAAGGAAAACAAATCAATGCTAAATTAAGACAAGAGTGGAAGAAGATTGAAAGCACATCAGGTCTCTCATTGACAAAAAGTTTCAAAGGGAACAAGATAAATCAAGCATCCAACAGACCTTCATTATGGTCTGAAAGTAGCTCATCACTGACGCCATTTAATGCATTTGGCTCTGAATCGCATCATTCAGACGAAAATGATTCTCCTTATCAGAAGAACAGTTTCAAAATTGACAGATTAAATCAGAGCTTTTATCTTCAAGGATCGGGACATGAAGAATGCTATTCTACTTTTGAGAAATCAGAACAACTCTTTGAGAAAAATGTCTTTGCCACCAGAAGCAAATGTAATCCAAACCGAGGTACAAAGACATATTTGGGAAAAGCATTCCAAGTAGATTACCAGGTTCCTGAAATTGAATATAATCAAATCCCAACAAATGATGATAAATGCAGTATTTTGAAAAAAAACAGGTAGGTAAGATATTTGGGCTTTGCTGATTTGTTCCCTTGATCCAATGTTAAGTGGTTTGTTACCAGTGAATAATGATAATTATAAAAAAAAATTTATAAAATGAAGATCTAAATTTTGATTCTTAAAATCTAATCTTAGAAACTGTTGATAAGACCATAATTCAATATCTCTTAGTTTTGATGGTGATGATACAGTTTAAAAAAATATGTAACAGAATCTTCAATTCTCTGTAATATAGGGCCCTAAGAAAAGAAGTAGTTCCTAAATTACTTCAATCACTAGAAATTTAAGAAATTTTGTTTGTTTACCTGTCGCTAGCAAAAAATGTACTTCACTATGATTCATATATTAATAAAACATACACCCCAGGTTTTTATCATTGCCTGAATGATATTAACTCTGTGTCTTTTACTTTGTTGAAGTATTCTTTTTTAGTCATTAGTAACGCCTGTTTATCCTGAATCTGATTATCATGTCCATATTGTAAAGAGCTTGTGCATAATCTGAGATTTATTGATTCAAGTCGTCAATGTTCTTCTCATTTCTTAAAACTTTCATCTTTAAGCCACAAACTGTCTTTGAAATTCATATCTATGTATACATCTATAATTCACTAGAAATGTAATTTATATACGCCACATTATTAATGAAAAGAAATATTTAATGATTTTTTCTCCTAAAGAACGGGAGTCATTTCTTGAGGTAGTATTTAGCTATTTTGTGTCCTTTGATCTTTCAGCAGAGCTTCAAGGAAGCCTCACAAACACTCATGGAAATCTAAAGTCAGATTTACTTCCCCACAATCTCACTCTTTCGAGCAAAGAGCCAAACCAACTGAGGCTGGCAAGAAATGGACAACAGGGGATGAATCAACTCTACCAAGTTCAGTCTTCCTCAGCAGAAAACAGAGAGATTCATATTCTACGCCAATCTCTAATTATGAATTTAATGAGAGTGATGAGCCCAGCTGTGTCATGTCTTATTCCTTCTTCAAGAAAGAAGGCAGTGGTCTTAGAAGTTGCAACGCTGGAACTATCCTCAGGGATAAATTGAGAAACTCTTTTTGTTCTTTAAGGCGAGCCTTGTCTCCCTCCACATCCACAAAATGCCGTAAAATGAATGGGACAACACCCGCCATTGCTGGGTTTGGCTTGGAATCGAAGAAAAATAGCACGACAGGGAGTAAGGCTGACGGAAAAAAAAGGTTGTCTGGGCATTTTGAATTACAGCCGTATAATCAATTCTACAATCAAAGGAGACAAAGCAAACGACTTCAAGGTTTGAAAGCTGAAAATCAGGTCGAGACAAATTTGTCCAAGTTTACCCGTAGACAAGAAAGAAAAGTAGACTCAGATAACCGTAATATGTACAGAAGTAAGACTGGAATGTCCAAGGATTTTGATGAAAATTGGTTAATTGGATGTGGAAATGTAAGGAAAATTGATACAAGTTCTGATAACCCCATGGACAGAAACCTTTTTCAGTGGAAATTGAGTTCTGAGAAAGATGCATGTCTTCACCTCATATCTTCTGAAGATGAAATAGAACATGATGATAAACTTTACAACAATCCAAGAATTGATGTTGATGATGATGGTTTTGATGATAATGCAAGCTTCTACAGTGACGATGAAAACGCTGCTCTTATTGTTAGACGAGACCAGCATTGTCAGGAGGAGTTGCAAGAGGAGGATGAAACAATGCAAGAGGAGGATGAAACAATGCAAGAGGAGGATGAAACAATTGATGCCTTGTATGGCAACACTAACAACTCAGCTTACATGCATAAAATTCAAAATAGTCTCAAAGATTTTAATGTTGGAGAAAACCAACGAGAGAGGAATGAAAAAAGGGAAACAACAACTGCGGCTAAAAGTTTCCAAAATTTTGACCCCTTTCAGTGGAAAACAAAAAGATATCCTGTTGATTACAAAGGCTCTAAACCAGTGGATAAAAAGCATTATAATGAAACAAATAGCCCAAGAAAGACAAAAGGCAAGTCATTGTTGGATACCATCACATCTGTTTTAAAAAAAAATGACCAAACAAAAAACCATCAGCAGAGGATGGGAGAGAATCTGTTTACTGAGAATGATGGTCTCAAAGCTAGTCCTTGGGTTGGTGCTTCAAGAATAAAAACTAACAAAGATGGAATAGCCACTAGGTTATTTTCAAGCCGCATTGGTTCTCATCAAACTATAAGCCATGTTCCCTTTCAGTGGGATGAAGAGTCTCTGGAAAAAGGCTTTAAGGAGGTGGTTAGTGGAGAATTAGAAGCAAGCTGTTCAAATGAGGAGTACAATGATGTCCACCCCAATTCAAATGAGGAAAGTGACAGCGGAGAATTAGAAGGGAGACGTTCAAATGAGAAGCACGATGACATCCAACCATATTCAGATGAGGAAAGTGACAGCGGAGAATTAGAAAGGAGACATTCAAATGAGAAACACAATGATGTCCAACCATATTCAAATGAGGACAGTGACAGTGTGAGCCCTGTTGACAGTCTTGGTGAGTTTGGTGGGAGCAGCAGTGACGACGAAGAGTTGGTGTCTAAACTGGCCTGCCAGACCCGAGAAGTTTTGAGAGGAGCCGTGAAAAGACTCCAAGCTGTCAAATCTTCCATTGACTTCCCCTCTGTCTCCTCAGCACCTTGCAGGCAGACTTTCCGAAATTCAATTCTTGTAAGTCTTTTTGTTGATAAAAATTTTATTTAGCAGCAATGATGGAAGGGTTTGATCCTTATGGTTCTGTAAAGTTCTTAGAGTATGGTCAAGATTGTAGGTGACTAGAATTTAATATAATTTTGTCTCTCATTACATCATGAGTAAAGGTAGAGAAGACATTAAAGCTCACTGGGTAATATAAGATAAGATAAAGATGAGACAAAATAAGACAAAACTTGTCCATACATGAACATCAATTTGCATCAATCTTTCCAACTCTTACTCTCACACAAGCTTTCTCTGCCTGTCTGTCTCTCTCTTTCTCTGCATGTCTGTCTCTCTCTTTCTCTGCCTGTCTGTCTCTCTCTGTCTCTTTCTGACAGTCTATTTGTCAGTCTCCTTCTCCTCCTCCCCTTCCTCTCTCTCTCTCTCTCTCTCTCTCTCTCTCTCTCTCTCTCCCCGCCCCCCTCTGCATTTTTCCATCTGCCTCTTCCTCTCTCTAATTCTCTCTCTTGTTTCTGTCTTTTCCATTTCTCTTTCCCTAGTGCAGTTCTGCTCTTTTCTTTTGCACTGAAGCTATTGTCCTACTTTTCCCCCTTTCTTTTGTGCCATTTTTTGATGTCTTGTTTGGTTTTCAGTGGTCATCCCCTATTTCATGCCTTTTGATAATACCTTCATAGTCACAAGTTAAATGTACTCAGTCCCTCAGTACAGAACGTGGTTTAAAAAATCTTGGGTCTTTCTGGAACATAATGCTGTCATGGTTGATGCCCATTGTTAATTTTTGTGAGGAAAAATGAGATTTTTTGTCATTGTAAATCATCTCTCAGCTGTTTGTAGTTTTACCTGTTCTCTCTTTTAATTACTTTTAGCATTTTACTTTCCGCTCGGCTCCTATTTGACACTTGTACGTTTTGGGGCCCTAAACCCCCCCAAAAAAACTAACAGATCTTTCCCTAACTCATTCCTCTCTCTCTTTCTCTCGCTCTCTCTCTCTCTCTCTCTCTCTCTCTCTCTCTCTCTCTCTCTCTGCATGTCTCATTGGTTGTTTTTTTTTGTTTTTTTTTCATTACCAATATTTTCCAAAGGGAATGGACTGGAACATGACATCACATGATTCAGCCTTGGATGAAACTACTGGAGACAGTGATGAGAGCAGCAATGATTCTTTGAGAGTGCCGACTTCCAGAACAACAAACAGAATCAGCAAACTTGAAGATAAAGACGAAGTGAGTTCTATGCCTGTTGAACATGGAGCTTTGTGTCATCAGAAGTCATCCAAGGACATGAGGTCATACTGCCGGGATCAGAGGATTGAGGAGTTCAGTCTTGGTCACTTATTTGAGGATATTTTTCCAGTTAACTCTACACTGATCAAGGCTGATGTGGCAAGGAGGTAGGTCCTCATTATCATCACAGATCTCTTCATTACTTATCATTATCAACCTCATCATCATTGCAGTCTTTGTTTTTTGTCATCATCATCATCATCATCATCATCATCATCATCATCATCATTATCATCATCATCATCATTATCATCATCGATGGCTCAGTGGGTAACACAACTCGCTACATATGAGAGTCAAGCAATCACGATCGTAGCCAGTGTTTGGTGGGGTGACGTGAAGGGTCACTTCCCAGCTCTGCAGCCCAGCCTCTGGCCATTGACATTGTGCCCTTGGGTAAGGCGCTTTACCACACTTACCTCATCCTATCGGAGATGGATATGTAATAGGGGCCATTTGAGGCTACACGTAGTAGCCCAGCTTTACAATATATTTGTGTGTTATGTGTGTTTCCACCAGTCGTTTCTTTAGTCGTGCTGCTGTGTGTGTGTGTGTGTGTGTGTGTGTGTGTGTGTGTGTGTGTGTGTGTGTGTGTGTGTGTGCATTTGTAATTGAAAGTATGGAGAGAGAGAGAGAGGCGAGCGCTGGAATGGTCTCTGGGAACACATCACCCCAACCTGCGGTTTGTGTGTTTCGTATTGTGTGTGAGAGAAGGTTTTAAAATAATTTGACTAGTGATGTTGTATCATGTGAATGTATTTGTTTGTTTACGTAGTATTAATACATGTTGAGGGTAACATAGATTAGTTATACTGGTATGAATGTATGTCGTAAGTTTATTTCTTCATTTGGCAGGTTTATCAGTTGTAGGGATATGCGGGTTGTTATTTTATTTTTGATTTATAGTGATTGTGGATTTATACATTATAGTTTTATGCAGTTTTTGGTATAACATAACTTTCCAATCCTGCCATGTATGAATGTCATTGTTTGGTGGAAATATGCTTAGTGTGATATATTTTGTTTTATGTAAAATTTAAGATGCGATGCTGCCTTATTGACGAGCTATTGAGAATGTTATTTTATAAATTGTCTTGTCTTTGTGCGAGCGGCCTGAGAGCAGCGTGTGTGTAAGTTGGAGACAAGTCACTGCTCTCCCGTACGTCCGCGCCCTTTGCTTGTTATACTTTAAAGATGATCGAAAGGCAGTTTTTGTATTGTGTGTTGGCTAGCTACCAATTCCTTGTACAATTTCATTCAGCACAATAAAACACCGCATCAACTCTAATGTGACGACTCCTTGTTTCATTCCACTGTTGTCTTCCATGTGTCGAGCCAGGGCGTAGCAGGTAGTATTGCTGATTCTTGACTTCTTGCCACTCTACACACTTTGTCTTTGCTTCTATCCATGTCTTACTTGGCCGGTTGAGAACTGAGGTTCTTACATTCATGAAATTAGTTCTTGCGTTCATGAAATTCTTCATGAAATTCATACAACTGGCCTGTTCATGAAATTCTTATCTCCATCTTTTCCTTCTTCTTTGTAAGGTTAGGGATTAACTATCTGTTGTTCCTGGTCTTGACTCATAAGGTGATTAATAGTACCTTTACAGATATAAAGCTTGGAGGTCCCCCTGGTTGTTGATCAGACTATCTTGTCTCTGTCCGAAATAGTAATATTGTAATGTGCCTAACAGGCTGCTTCATATTGTGTTCCATGCTGGTTGTCTGCCAGGGATATGGTATTGTAAAGCACTTAGATTATGGTTAGGTCTGTAGATAAGCTCTATATAAATGCTATATTTAATTTTATTTAATTATCATCATCATTTTCAACATCACCACCATCTTCATCATCATCATTGATCATTTATCCTTTTTCATTGATCTTCTTCACCCATCATCATCATCATCATCATCATCATCATCATCATCATCATCATTTTCATGGTTACCAGCATTGTCACTGTCAATTAAATTTTCAATGGTTAACTCTGTCACAGGCTCTTCATTTTATGATCAATACAGAAGCTTAAGAAAAAAACTTTCCTAAAACTTACAACTTTCCATCATTTAAGTCACAAATTTATAGTTAATTCAGTTGTGACAAATTAATTTAGCAGTTGACAAAAATCTAATTTTTCAGAACTTTTTCACGTCATAACAGTTGAGAAAAATGCAATTCACATTGATTTCTAGCAACGTTACAGTGCAAATCTCTCTAGGGATCTGTGCAGATTTTGTGATATCGTTTCTTCCTGTTTCTTGCAAGATCTAGACAAAACAAGAAACTCAAATTTTGTACAGGAAATAAAAATATAACCAGCTGATGTGAGAATCTAATTGCCTTTGGTGTAAGGGCTCTCTTGGTGGGTGATATCTCTTCGTTAGAATGGAAAAGGCTGGCAAAGAATAAGGTTTAATTATAGTTAAGAAGCTCTTATTTTGAGCTTAAATTCATCTTCTCTAATGGATTTTGGAGTGGTTTACGTGCACATAATTGATCATAGTTATTATAATTATATTTTTAAATGTTATCATCATCATCACATTATTATTATTATTATTGCCGTAATTGTTATTGCCATTTTTTTTTTATTAAATTGTATCTTAATGATTTCATGTAAAGAAAATTTAATAAGATAATTTTTTAATCTTTGCTGCCATAAAGAAGCAGATGTTTTGATCTGTGCTTTCCTCTGACTTTTCATTGATGACAATTATAACAAAAGTAAAAAAAAGAAATGCAAACTCCACACTACAAAATTAATTTAAGACAAAATCTGCATCTTTATTAGCCTTTTATGCTTGCGAGAAGGAGATAAAAATGAAAAAAATCAAGCATTTTGTCACTTAATCACCATGTTTATTCATATGAGTTGAAAAAAAGTGCAGTACAGCAGTTCTAATTATAATAACATATCACATATCTTTGGTCATTCCCATGCTCTGAGTGCTTTACCAGCATCATTTCTGGTCTGTTTGTCTTTGCAGATTATTTCAAAGCTCAGACGTACAAAGCTGCAGCAACTTTGGGAGTTTATTTGACGAAGAGGTCGTGTTTCTGTAGCATCACAGTAGCTTGAGCGCCCAATACCTCACTCATTTCATTGCTTCAGGGGTGCACAATCTGATGTCTTGGTCTGTGCTGTGTGGTCAATCTTGGAGTTCCCTGAGGATTTGGCGTATTGTCTATACCTACTGAGAATCCAGTCAGATGCACTATAGTCTGTTCACAAATAAATGAATTGCACTGTCCTTGTATTCAGTGAGTTGTTTTACAGTGATCAAATAGTAAACATATAACGCCCTTCCAAAACATGAGGTGTGTTCACCATTTTTGTCGAATAATCTCATCAAGTTTTGCTGTTCACAATGGCGAGGTAGTCCTGTTTAAGAACAACAAAGGTTTGTCTTTTATAGGGCTGCAAGAGTTAAAGATGCATGTAGAGTTGTCATCAGTATTATACAGTTGAATAACAGCATTTATTGTTGTAGGGGAAAAACAGCTGTAAAGGGGAAGATAAGACAACTTTAGGGAGCAGGTAATTAGCTCAACTTTAAAAAAAAATCCAATTGAAACAAAAAACAAAAACAAATGAACAAACAAATTTAACAAATCAACTCCTGATGACCCCATGAATAATTGAGTGAACACTTCTAACGCAGATTGTATTATCTTTTCAGGGAACAGAGGTTTGACACGCTCAATGAAGTACTGTCATTAGTTACCAAAGCTATATCATCAGTACACATTTCCAATGTGTCATACTTTTAGAAAATTTAAAGAGAAGCGTACACACATTATTTCTTTATAGATGATCTCAGCGTGTCGTAATCAGACAAAGATGACCTCCAGTATGTGAGGCTCCATTGGTTTCACTCCTGAGAAGCGTGTAAAGAAAGTCTGCTTATTTGTGTCCACGAACAAATCTCTGAAAAGAACGGATTTAGAATTTGGAATTCCTCAAACAGACTTGACATGGAAGTTGTGTTGCCTAAAAAGAAAATAAAACCGGGCTGCTGATAGTAAACCCAGAGGAAGGGGCTGCATGGCTTCCAAACTTTTTAGGCAGGTGGTGGTGAGCCCTGGAAATGATGAGAACCCTTGTCTCAGACCATGGATTAATGTCAAAAAATCTAAGATGAGATTTAGTCTGGAAAGCCTGGGGCTCAGACACTAGTTTGCTTGCATTTTTTTGTGCCAGATTTCATTTACAGATTAAAACTGTCACACCAAAGTTCAAAAGACTTGTTTTTTTGCAGTAGGCCTATCTAATCTAAGTTCTTGTTTTGGTCTCATTAATTGGTGTGAAATTTCAAAGTTGTGGTATTTTACAAAGCAATTTTGTTGGGTTGTTGTTTAAGAGTTATCTTGTTGAAATATTGGTTTGTCCTTTTGAAATTCATTACTTGAGAGACAATGTTGTAATTAAAGATTTGGCTTAAAACTAAATTGTTTTCACTTTGATCTAAAGACTTTGCATTTTTAATTTTTTTTTTTTTAATTGCTGCATGCATAAGTAATTAATCACTTGTGTGCAAGTAAACTCTGTCACCACTTCAGTGTTGATCATGGGTCACTTCCAGACACTCATTAAATTAAAAAAAAAAGGCTGTAGTGGAGTTAAATGGCCATTCTCGGGCTTCAGGTGATTGTCAGTCTGTCTTTGCTTATTAATTAAATTGAAGTGACTATTCGTCCACATGCAAACAATATGTCTCTATTTGGTTGTTGCAGGGATGGTGATGAGGTTGATATTTAGGATCACGTTGTGTGTGTGTGTGTGTGTGTGTGTGTGTGTGTGTGTGTGTGTGTGTGTGTGTGTGTATGTGTTTGTGTGTGTGTGTGTGTGTGTGTTTGAGTATGTCTCAATGGTTGTGTTCTTGCATACGTTGGTGAATATCTTCTTTATTATTGACATTTACGTAACCAAAAGAAGAATTATTTGAGGACAATAAAGATTTATTATTATTATTATTATTATTATTACTATTATTATTTTAAAACAGATTTGATTAGCTGTGTGCTATCACTATGCATAACTGGGGAAACCTTTGCATTATAAAGGCAGACATACAAATAGGTACAACAAAGGTGGCAATTCTTTAATCAATCACCAACCCAAATACTTCAGGTATACAACAACACACAAAAAAACCCAATAAGAATTCAAGTGGCCTTCAATTCAAAAAGAATAAAATACTGTGGTAGGAGTATGTAAACTTCCGAAAGAACTAAAAAACAGTCCAGTTCAATTGTCTTTTTTTTGTTATACTCTATGATGACCCAGCTTCCAGCAGCCTCTACTTTTGACTTCAATTCAAAAACAGCATGCTCAGACACTTAGAAAAAGACAGGATCTCGCGATAGTATACGAGTCATCAGTCAATAATGAAAAGCCTTGGGTATATGAATACGAGGGTTCAATTTCAGATTTTGCCTTTCAAATCATTGTTTTGAATATTCAACTTTCTAAAGATACGGTGTTTTGTTATTGCCAAGGCACATTTTTTTTTTGTACCTGTATCTCAGGTTTAGAATTGTAAGACACTGTTAAGACTACCGCACATGACAACGTCTGAATATTTTCTTATTAATAGATTTGACTGATACAAGGGGCTACGGAAAATGCCTACCCTCTCCATTGACATTAAATTGAATGTCCCCTCGATATTCAATGATCATCAACCCTTTAAAATAAACAAATGTTCTATTATACTAAATGTATTTATATGATTAAAGGTTCTATCCAAAGCAACAAATTAAAAAAAAAAAATTTTATCATTAAAATTTTTAACAAATCTTTTCTCAAGGGCCGTAGGGGACCAATGCCAAGGTAAGCAGTGCCACCGACGCTGCCTAGCCTGACCGCACATGCCTGATTGTGTTTATGGACAAATAGCCCCAGTCCTATGTGTAGGAATAATCACTCTCTCTATCTCTCTCTCTCTCACTCTCTCTCTCTTTCTCTCTATCTCTCTCTTTTTCTCTCTCACCTTCTCTCTCTCTCATTCTCTCTCTCTCTCTCTTTCTCTTTACCTCCCACTCTCCGAGTAGACTTTGAAGTAGGTACCTTGTGAAGAGTCAATAAAATCCTGACTGATTTAAAGAACTACTGATACAAAACACTCATTTGGAAAGTCCCAAATTGTTCTTTATAGCAGTCATTAGTGTTCTGAGGTACAACGGTTGCCAGATTCAACATGAAGTCCTATTAAAAAGAGGGCTTCAGAACAAGCTGTCTCTTAGCACTATCTTATAAAAACGCAAACATATTACATAATGGGTTGCAGTTGTATTAACATTTTTTTCTGTCTCCCGAAGACATCCCAAAAATGGGTGCAGGATTGAAATGCATTGAGGAGAATAGGAAAAAAATTAAAATTTGATCTCGGAATAATGATGTGCTTTTGAATGTTTTTGTGAAATTAAGTTTCAATGTTTTTAGGTAACAACCTCCAGCGCATGGGCTACCAACCCACTTTTGTCAAAACATTTTTTACTATATGATTTGTTGTTCTGTTTGAAGAAATCAAATAAATAAAAATAAAAAAAATCTAAATAATTTATTCTTAATTGTGAATTCTACCGAGTTATTGTTGTACTCTGTTGATGAACTTTGTATTTAGGCATTGATGCCTATGTACAATTTATAGATGACATAAGGAGAAAATGGTGCAGTTGCAGTACAATATAATCTATTAAATATTCCTCAGAGCAATTATTTCACCCATAGCCCTCTGTAATGAAGGGAAATCCTAGTCTCTTATTGTACTCTCCATTGTCCTCCTCCTCCTTTTCTTGTCATCATGATGATGATGATGAAAAGAAGAAGCAGAAGAAGAAGAAGAAGAGGAGGAGGAGGAAGAAGAAGAAGAAGAAGAAGATGATGATGATGATGATAGTGGTGGTGGTTGTGATGATAATGATGGTGATGATGATGATGTGATGATGAAGAAGAGGATAATGATGATGATGATAGTGGTAGTTGTGGTGATGATGATGATGATAGTGGTGGTTGTGGTGGTGATGATGATGATGATGATGATGATGAAGAGGATGATGATGTTGGTGATGATGATTATGAAGTACTGTGTTTGACTTCAATAATAACAAACACACACACACACTCTCACTCACACATTGACAAAACAGAAGAAGAAGAAGATGATGATGAAGATGATAGTGGTGGTTGTGATGATGATGATGATGGTGGTGGTGATGATAGATAAGTGGTATTGACACTTATTTTATCATGTTTGGATTATTGCAACTTCCTGTATGCTGGTCTACCAGATTCGCAGTTAGGGAAACTTCAACATGCTAGGCTGGTTCTTGGTAAAAACTTCTTTGATAGTCCAAATGAAATGCTTATACAATTAATTATATTGGTAACCAGTCACGGCCAGAGTTTTAAGATCGCCATGTTTTGCTACAAATCATCAGTTAGTTTGTCGGCCCCTAGTTATATTCAGTAGCTAGTCACCCCATACACACCCGAGAGAGTCCTAAGATCTAGCGACTGGTGGCGGCTTTTTGTGCCTAGAACAAAATTAGAAACATTTGGAGATTTTTAGTAAATGTAGTCCTGAGACGTGGTTTTTCCCTAATTGACACTGTTAAATTATTTCCCACCATGGATTCTTTTAAGAAAAATCTAAAACTTTCCTTTATAAAAAATATCTCCTGTGAAGAATAATGTAAAGGAAATATTTTAGACTATTAGTTGTGGATATCAATGTCTCCTATGTTATTTCTTTACCAATTTGAAAGCTGTTGCAATATTTTGTAAAATAGTATTTTAGTGTGTGTGTGTGTGTGTGTGTGTGTGTGTGTGTGTGTGTGTGCGTGCGCGCGCGCGCGCGTGTGCGTGAAATATGTGTGTGTGTGTGTGAAATGTGTTTGAATTGTAAGACGCCTAACAGGCGAATTGTAACGTCATATAGGCCTACAGTGTATGTTATATGTGCGTTGTCTGCCAGAGATATGGTATTGTGAAGTGCCTTGAGGCTTTGGCAAAAGGTGTTATACAAATAATCTCTTTTACTTTACTTTGATCGTTGATACGGGATAGAGTGGGGGATCAAGAATTTAAATAGAGATCTAACTTTTTTCCTTCTGCTGCAGTAAAAAAAAACCCCAAAAAAAAAAAATAAATAAAAATGAATAAAAAAAAATAATGAAATGAGTAATAAAAAAAAAGATGAGGAAATAAATAAAATAAAAGAAGGTTGGAGAGAAAGAGAAGAAAGAAGAAGGAAAAAAAGAAAAAAAAAAATTGCGACAGCCGGGAGTCGAACCCGGATCTATTGCTTGGAAGGCAACAATGCTGACCGTTACACCACCGTCGCTTTGA
>JBCIKM010053454.1:0-15475 GCA_039654465.1 Melibe viridis
GGGGGGCGGGGGGGATGACGTTAAAGACAAAGTGTAAGTCCTACCACTTCCAGACAGTAGGTATCAATGACTTTAAAGATCAAACAACAGCTGCAATCAACACAGTGGAAGAAGGCAGTAACATACTGAAGCACGTGTGGAAGGAATTTTAATATCAGCTTGATGTTGTCCACGCTACTGGTGGGGGCCACATGGACCATTTGAAAAACATGAAATTAAACTTTAATGTATATAAAATGTGTTTATGCAGGAGATTTGTAATATTTTTAGCTTTTGAAACATTACGTGATGGCCTGTGAACTTATTACAATGGCCTTAAATTTGTTGAATAAGTGGCTCTACCTTGGTTTCAGTTCTTTTTTGCCTTGATCTGGATACATCATATTCTTTAAATCTATTTTATTTTTCACCCCCTTTCCTCTTTAAGCCAACAAAAAAAATAAAGCCTAGACAAACAGAACAACAACAAAAATCAGTTCATTTTGCCTCATTTATGATCTATGTAACTACTCAATTTCATAGCATGAAAAGAAAAACTATCACTTGGTCACAAATCCTCAGACAACCCCTAGAATCTCTTTGCTTCATGATATATTAAATCCTTACTCAACTGCCACAGCCACAGCCTATAAAAGTGCTTTAGAACTTGCACAGTAAAAGGGAAAAAATTCAAGCATACGAAATTGAACGATGAAAGAACAAGTGGAAGCAAACTCAATTCATCTCAACTCACCAAAGGAGAGTATAAAGTCTAGAAAAGGAAACAAAACAGAAAAAAATATAAAATATTCTATGTGAGTGATCAAATGGTGACTCAGTCATAGAGACAAGACTCAAATAATATAAACCCCTTTTTTGCAATTTCTGTTGAAGAATTGTCAGATGCAAGTCACTTTTAACAAGATCCACAGGGGATGATTTGTGAATAATACTTTTTCTAGCCTTAACAACAGTAACAGTGATTACAAAGACGGCTTTAATGTGAATATAAATATCAGTATCACTCTGAAGTATGGGTATTTGATAGGAATAAAAAAATAAAGAAAACTTTAAAGAGAAAATAAGCGTTTCATTATTGAAAAAGCAGATCCACAAATTCTGAAAAAAACAACAACAACAACAACAAAAAAGCATATCAAATATTTCTCATCCTTCATTCCTTTGTCAAATATGGTTCTGGCAGAACTATAAGAAAAAAATAAAAATAAATGCAATGGCTGTGAATATTTTATGAAAAAGAAAAAAAAATGGAACATTTTTTGTGTGAGCAATTAGACAAAACAAAGGATTAAACATGTCACAAGGCAAAAGAAGGAAAACTGGCCGCAAGAAAGGATTAAAAAAAAAGAAGTGAATAATTAAAAAAGAAAGTCTCATTTTAAAGGATGCACTTACTTGCATATTTCCCCATTCATCTGGCGTGGAGGAAGAAGGAAACTGTACAATGACATTTGCATTGTGCATCACAATAATTTCTTTCCCGGGGAATTCCAGTCTGCGATGCCAACCATTGATCTCCATTGCTTTTTTATATTCATTCTAAACAAAAAAAACAAAAAAAATAAATTTTTAAAAGATTCATACAAGTTAAAATAATTCTGAATTGAAACAGAATTTCATTTAGAAATACACAAATTCGCATTTTACACAAAAATTTCTCTGAACACTTAGAGATCACATAATCATCTTTATCACTTGACCAACGAATGCCTTCAATGATTGAGGAAACTTTGGAATTTAGAGAAAAAAAAACCCAAACAAACAAACATTAAAGAAGAAATTATTTGCAATCATACTGAAGCAAGAGTTGTCACACTGAACGAAGTTGCTCAGCATTAATCAGAGTTAATATAATGGATTTTTGTTGACGAAAACTATGAGTGAATTAGACAGATAAGCAAGCAGCTCAAAATAGTTAAATTACTTCTGTGTTTCAAGCTGATCAAAGCTGGCATCTTCAAAACTGCTGATTTTACTCAATGACACATAAATATGGCTCTTATGTTTTGGTAAATGAAACTTCTTTTCCAGTTGGGAAAATAAGAAAGTGGTCAGAGACCCAGCAATGCTGTACAACAAACCTGAATTAATTGCAGAGGCCTTGCAAAAAGTAATCTGGCCTTTATGTGTCTCTGTTGAAGTTTATGGGCACTACTTCAAAATAAAAACAGTCCCGTATAAAGCTTAAAGTCCACCTTTCTTTTAACATATATTTTGTTTCCCTTAAAAAAACAAAAACATTACAATGTGGCACTATTTATTGAGGGACCTATTATTAACAAGATGGTACAGACCTATTTCTCATATTTTTGTTAGTTCACAGCCTTTGAATGAACCTCATGAGTTAAAAGAACAAACTTCTAGAATCTGATTAATATAAAACAAAAGGCAAGAAACTCACCTCCAGTTTGAAAGAGAACTCCTCACCATAAGGAATATACCGATTATCTCCTTCTCTCTTGAAAAACCATGAACACCGTCTAACTGAAGTAGGTTTCTGGTCCCAAAATACTGAAGAACGAATGCGATTTCCTACATTGACTTCATATCTGGCACCATCAGTAATAACAACAGTATCATTTGGTGATTCCTTTAAACCTGTGTAAAAAACAAAACAAAACAAGAGGTAATCATTAAATACTATACATTATTAGTAACTTAATATTAGCAAACTGCACGCAAAAAAATCACTATTTTATCCTGTACATTCTATCTTTAAAAAGCTGTCATACCAAAACAGAGATAGATAATAAAAAAAATAAAAACAAGGAACGGGTTAATGTGAACTCTTTAAAATATGAGTTATTGGACATCAGTTTTAGAGTTGTTAATTCTGCACCTAGATCAAGCATCTCAATTCTACACGTTTCTTTGCATCAGGGTCAAAAACAACAACTATGGCTCTATGCACTTTCACAACAGGAGACAACCTTTCCACCCATCCTGTGAGTTAACCAGGACTATTACTTGAAACATAAGGAAAAGGAAAAAAGAAAATAAAGAGAGGACATTTTACATTGCTGTCAACAAGAAGTACCAACAATTCTTACTATTGCTTCTAGAAAATCAATCTTAAGGTATTTGAATCATTAAAATGTAAAATATATAATTAAAAAATACTGGATAAAAAGCTTGCACACAAAGTGTTTTTTAAAAGTTATTCCCTTCTACTCTCAGAGTCTTCTATGACAAAACAAAAACAAACAGACAAAAAAAAAAGAAAAAAGAATATCTTCTCAGTTAACACAAGTAAATATAAAATATACTTTGCCATAAGCCGTCTCTAAAAAGCATTGCATGTTTGAATTTCAATTCCTGAGGCAGAATGTGAAAAACAAAAATTGGTTTTAACAATGGAGAGAAAAATCTAAAACCCTGCTTACGCATGTTAAAGGCTAGCTCCAACTGTGTGCTGTCTAGGACTGAGAAAGGCCGCCATATCTCTACACCCTCTTTAAATTCTTGATAGCACCAGTGGTGTCTAATGGGCTGATAGTATAATCCCCCTGTGTACTGCCCCGGACTGTCTTGTCCAGCAAGAGTAGTTGCCAAGGATGAAGATGGATCAGTGTTTGCAGGCATGCCAGGTCCACTCGGCACAGGAGGCATTGGTGGCACCATGGCCGTTGGGGGCTGCGGTGATGTGAACGCAGGTTGCTGAGAAGAGGGCATCATCTGAGGAGGTTGGTTTGGTAGCATTCCACTTGGGGGAGGTGTTGCGTACTGGGGTCGTCCTCCTTGTTGGCGGTATATATTACGGCCACCTGCTCCTGCTGGAGATTTTGCAAACACACACATGTACCTTCTATACCGGGTCCTTGATCAATAGATGCCTTTTAATAGAATAGGTCTATTCCTATTATTGATTTAACCTTTGGTTATTTGACAATTGATCCAGAGAAGAACATTCACTTAGTACTAAATAAAAAATAGGCATGCTAAAAAGGCTTTGTTACTTATGACTTAACTGCGTTAAAGAGCAGAAAGCAACCATATTGTTGGAAAAAATAAACAAAAGTTACTTTATTTTTGATGATGACAAAGATTTCATTTTTTACATTTGTAGTTACAAACAACAAAATTATTCTTGTCCAAAAAATTACATAGGTCACTCTGGTTCTTATATATTTTGGCAATGAAGTATGTTTAGAAAGATTGCATGATCTTGGCCTCTCTCATGATTAGAGGTCTTAACTAAGTCATACTCTAACAAACCTGGTGGTGGTGGTGGGCCTTGTGAGGATGGAGGGGCAGAATTTGATGCACCAGGAGGCATCATTGAAAGACCCTGCTGAGGAGGGAAGGGATTGGAGACAGGAGGCGGGAATGGCTGAGATGCAACCTGGGCAAAAAGATCAGAACCTCTTCCATTTTGAGCTTGAAAATAAGTGGATGATGAGTCAGCTGAAGAACTTGTTGGATGTTTTTTAGGTGGTGTTTGGCCAACAAAACTGTCAGCTTCTGCTTCCATCTCTATAATGGTTGGGAAAAAAAAAATTAAGTTGAAAATGTAATTCAATACAGATAGGGCATGGGCTGCACTGAAAATAAAAAAAAAAAAGCCTCAAGTGTGGACAAAGAGACAATTACCCCCCCCCCCCTGATTATTTGATAAAAAAATAAATTTAGGAGTGATAAGGATAAACAACAAAAATTCAAGGATATTTGAGAAGTTTTGATGCATGTTATGGACCCTGCACATCAAATCATGGATATTTTATGGGGAAACACCAATGGTTTGGTGGATTTACCTTTGCTTTAAAAATGCTATGATTCAATTTCCCTTACACGTTCTCATGATTTTAGAGAAATCATCATCACAAGATATTAGGGGGGTGGGGGGGGGGGGTGGAATGAGAATAAATGATTAAGAAAACAAAAAGTTGATCCTGTTGAACTTTTACTAAAAAGTGTTACTTTATCGGTTCCTATTTTAATCAATTCATCACTAGAAGAAAATTCAGGTGGAATTATCTACTTCTGTACTGTGCAAAAACTAACATCGCTGTAGCCAAAGCGTTAGTGTGTTAGCATTGCAAGCAAAGTGTTACAGGTTTAACCCCCAGCTAGCTTCAATTTTTTTTTTTTTGTGCGTTTTTTTTTCTCTTTTCTATCCAATTTTGAAATGTGTCCTGTATTTTTTCGAACAAAATGCGAGGATGATCAATGCACAATAATAGATGGAAAAACTGTTAGTTTTTATTTGTACAATATTGTATCAAACTTCCACTTGTCGCCTGCCGCAACAAGTGCCCCTCCCTCTCTTTTTTTTGTGTGTGTGTGTTTCTACAATTGTACGAATAACCACATCCAAAAAACAAACAAAACAACTCATTGTAAAAGATATGAAGAGCTGGCACTGGAAATAGATGAAAATAAACAGAAAATAGTATATGCACAGTGCCAGGGTGAGTCAAAGCCATGAGAGAAAGGAAAAAACAGGAATTCGTTGGAGGAGGGAATTGAATCCAGGACCTACCACGGCACCGATTTACCTGGCCACAGCCAGCTCAGTGGGCTTACCAACTGAGCCATCCGCCACTCTCTAAAAGTGTTTTCAAATTCAGCGATAAACCTGTGTCGCTGACAATGACTTCCGTTGAAAAAAACTAGGAATGATTCACTCCAATCAAACGTAAACAAACAAACTTTGGCATTGTTCATACTATTTTCTGGAGTGGTTATTCGCACTTGTACCAGTTATTCGTACAATTTTAGCCAAACTTTTAGTTCCATTTTGGGCTCTCTGCCCAGATGGTGGTGTTTTATACATTATGTATCGCTATCAATTAACTGCCGCTATAGCCGAAGTGGTAGAGTGTTGAGTTTGCAAGCTGAGTGTAACCCCTGCGCAATCCGAATTTTTTGTGTTTGTTTTTCCCTATTGTATCCAATTATCCAAAGTGTTCTGTATTTTTCAACCCCCTGCTAGATCTATTTCCCCCCTTTTTTTTCCCTATCTAATTTTTTCAGACAAAAAGCTTGCACTTCAAAATTTTGTGATTGTTTAGGTAGTCATTTGCATAGTACACACACTACAACTTTGCGCCCGAAGCGGCTTTGTCTTTTCTTTCTCTTTCTTTTTATTCACGATTTTCCTCCAAGTTCAACTAGTGTTTTTTTTTCCAAACCTTCTCTTCACTATTTTCTTCCAGTCACTACCAGTTATTGTCACAAAATGTGTGAATGATGATCACTGCACAAGCATTGTTAGAATAACCGTTACAGTTTATTCATACGGCGATATTGTCCCAAACTTCTGCTCGGCGCTTGCCACAACAAGTGGTATGTGTGTGAGTGTTTTTTTTTTGTTTTCTTATCTGATTGTCAAATGTATCCTGTATTTTTTGTCTGAAAAAATGTGTGGATGATCGCTGCACAACAACATTGTACCAAACTTTGGCTCATCACCTGCCACAACAAGCGTCTCTGTCTCTCTCAGGGCCAGTTATCAGTACAACTGTGTCAATGACCAAATCTCAGGCGCTTCACTCTGTCTCTCTATCTATCTATCCACACACACACATACAAGCTCTCTCTCTCTCTCTACATCAGACTTGCTATCTATCTATCCAGACACACACACACAAAACACACGCTCTCTCTCTCTCTACATCACACTTCAAGATGGCGGAAGTGACTCGGCCCAGCAGGGCTTCGCACAACTGATGTGACGCCACAAAATAGCATTTGCAAACAATTCGATGTGAGTGAGTGCCCCCCTCCCTCACTATATATTTCTTTCTCTTTGATCTATCATCTTTATTTGTCTAATTTTTGTGTTTCTTCAATTGTACGAATAACCAGACCAGTTTCATCATTGTAAAACAAGGAAGCAGGGATTGATTTGATTTAGGATTAAATCACAGTTTTCATGTAATGAGATGTATACCACTCCAATAAGTTTGGCATATGTACAATTGTATGAGGTACGCGAAAAACTGAGGATTAGATTTCCAATATCTAACATACGACTTATCAGTTTTGATGTTACCTGGATCCAACAAAGGTGCTGCTGACTGGACAACCGGCATCAGGACATTCGGCTGATCTGGGGGATTTAATGTAAGTCCCCCTCCTGCAGGCATTAATAAAAGAGGAGGTGGGGTGCTGTCTTTTTTAAATCTATCGGACATTTTGTATTATTCCCTGTCCTTATTTTATTTAAATCCCGTAATTGACCGACTATACCAACACGTATGTCCAGTGATGTCTACAGTGTTGACGAGGAAAGTTACTCAATACACTTTGTGGGTTTGTCCTCTTCCGGTGTAGTGAGTCTCCACCACATATACGGATGCCTGTTGTTGTTTTCCATGAGAAGAAAAAAATCGAGAATGTAAAAATAAAGGTAGATTGATTCTGTTGATTATATTAAAAGATAATTCTATTGTATTCACAGTCAAATTATCATGCTGATTTAGCTTTCCATGAAATAATAATTTAAAATTCAAATCATATTGATTTAGGTAGTATTAAAAGGTGTAAAAACTATTGTCCTTAATCAACTCATAAAAGGAGACAACTCTTAACATTCAGTTAAGATCATAGTTCTCAAATTCTGGTGAACATCTCATATCTCCAGTCCTTGAACTTTAAATCGAACGTCGAAACACTCATAAGCAAAAAAAATTACCGTATGCATGAACGAGGTGACTTAAAAATTAATAACTGTCAAGTCTAAATGGCTGTACATTTGTCTTTCTCGAGAAAAAAAAAAGTGTAGAATTTTCAAGGGTATCTAGTATTCTAAGTTCTAAAGGTGCAGAACGCTCCTGACCTGTATCTTTGTAGGTACAGCAACTCAAAGGCCACAGTCTATCCATGACAGAATGAATGCTCCGTTCTATCCATAACAGAATGAATGCACCTGTACCACTAAAGAGATAGCTTCAAAGCTTTTGAGATCATGTGTCGGTTACCCATGTGTCTGAGCATTTTTTTTCCCCACAGTGCCATTTGAATTCTTAGGGACCTGTTATAAAAATTATTCTGATCCTGGATCTCAATAAAGAAAAGTATTATTCGGATACTGGATCTTCTAGTCCTTGCTTAATCGAGGTCAACTGTAGCCTTGTAGTGGTCCAGGAAGAGCCAGGATCTTTAGATCCCCCTTTGTGCACAAAAATACTCAATTGTCTGACCTTTGACCCTGGAATTTTGTTTGACTGTCAGAACTTGCCAATGTACTGTACTGTAAAAATAACAAAAAAGAAAAGAAATTAGAGGGCTCTAATTGAGCAAGATAGTTACTTTTAGAAAGCAATTGAATTTCTGTGTGGTTAAGTACCCCCTAGGACTCCCCTGTAAAACTTTCCAAAGTTGTGGGCTTTTAGAGGCCCCTTACAATGGAAGCAGCACCAACTATGCTACAATTGCAATTAGAATATCCTGTTTTTCAAAAGTTTAAGAAATCGAAGCGGTCAAGGGCTTTGTGTATTGATAGTTTTAGCGCCCCAAATCACATGAAGGTCATAGAGGAGCCAGGGGGAAAGTAGAATAGAATTGGTTCAAAGAGGGAACAAATGCCAACAGACAAAACCACAAACAGCAGAGAGATGATTTACTCTGAAAAAGATAAATATCTCTCACAACACATTATCAACACCACAAAGTGATAATTTGCAATGAAAACGAAACAAGACAAAAAAAAAAGTGAAAAAGTCAGACGAGCTAAGAAAAGAAACAAAAATAGAAGTTCCCACCAGGGACACCTACCAACTGCCCACCAAGTTTGAATTACTTGGTTTTTGGTAGTGCAGTTTTGATTTAGTCAATAGCCGAAATATCAATTATTCTTTTATATAAAAAAATATAAAAAACTGCTTTTATCAGCCTCCAAGGCTGTCTATCGCACACTTTGAGAATCACTGGTCTAAACAACTAGCAATAAGACCAACACAGTAGTAAAAGGTATGAAGATATATATAAATGTTCAGAACAACAAGAGTACAATCTTACAAATTTTATTGGGGAAAATTTACACAATTGTAAAAGGACATGTTATATGGTGCCTCATTGGAAGAGAGTTATTGCCCTTACAGTAGGATCTGAATAATATTTTTTGTTGGCATCAAAGATCCCAATACTCACTTCCTTAAAGACCGACGTTGCATAACATGCATGAACCTGCATGGAGAGATGATCCTATGGCCATGTTTACTCTGACTCAAGTCTGAATAATTTTTTTGTTTATTCAGGTTCATGGCTTATATATTCAAGTTCATGAGTCTGTTTAATATTTTTGTTTGTTCCGACTCATGCACTCCAGCTAATCAGAAAGTCAGAAATAATGCAATTATGAATGACCCTCTGGAGGTCACATAGGGGAAGGGAGGTAGAAATGTCTGAAAATAGCTCTATTTGTGTAGGAACTTTTACTTGCTGTGCATGCATAGTAGCGAGTTTAGCGGTATTTTGGATTCATCTATCAATTTTAGTCTAGAAGCTGCTACAACAGATAAAAAATATTCGTTTCACTTTTGAGTTTGAAAAACACTATTAATTTACCTAAAAAGTGTGTGAGGGTAGTGAAAAGAAAACTTAGAGCATGAATTGGTTGTTAATTGGATAAATGGGTAGTAAAATTATAAATTAGCAAAATTGGAGAGATTTTTTTATATTGTCGGAAGAGAGAGATATATAAAAAGAATAGGATGGAGATGCACTGTCAATCCTAATGAATGGTTAGCTACACATGGAAATGGGTAGGGGGAAAAACTTTTAGGTGAAAGAGTTAGGAAAAAAGACATTGGGAGGAAGTTTGAGGTAAATGTCGTATATATGTCTGAGTCTTAATGAAAGTTTTAACAATTCAGACTCCAAAAGATTTTCTGTAATCATTCTAAAAGTCTGATTAAAATATATTTCTTTTCAGACTTAACTCCCAATAGTCGCAATGGCAATTTCTCTTCAGTGGGCAACTTTTGCATTTTTTTTTGTGACAAATATGAAAATAAACAGGGTTCTATAATTTGGTTTCAAGGAAATTTCATTGAGACAGATCTTGCCCAGGAGGAGGGTTGAAAGATTTGCTTTTCTTTTCCTTGGATTTAAAAGATATTTGAAGCTTTGTATTTTGATTTTCCCTTTTTCATTTACATTCTATGTGTTTAGGTTTGAGAACAAACTGTCAATGATGGTTATGGCTGGTTGATCTAACACCAAGAAACATGAAAGTTTTATAATGTCGACTAAAGACTCTTACAATTCTCAGGATGAGGACAAGACCTCAGACATCAAAGTTTTGGAGGAAACAGTCTATGGTAAGAATTAAGAAATAAAACAAAGTTTGAGTTAAAATAATTATTTTTGCTTTCTTTTTGGCTTTATCCATATCTGTTTTATAATTTCAAAACTATTCTTTTTTTTTATGAAATAATATTTCAATTTCACATATCTGTTGATCACTGTTACTCAAACTCAAACTGTGTCTGCATTCAAGGGTTAGCATGTTCAATTCACATGGTGAGTTATTATAGTTATATCCTGCTGTTGCCGTGAGACGGTTCACAACCTACTAATGCCACATGCTGACTGCACCGCATTTCAAAGAGAGGCTCACAGTGACTATCAGCAAGCTCTCCGTCGGGTCATGTTTACTACTTATTTTTATCATCCAATCCCTTTTGATCTTTCCAGGTTAAACCGTTTCAATGACTTGGATCTTTATATTAGACCAATAAAATTATTATGACTACTTATTTTTGTGTTAAAAATATAATTTGTCTTACTTCCTGGCAAAAAAATGTCTCCAGACCTGATTGCCTGCATCAGAGACCCAGAGAAGACCGAAAGTCTTGAGGAACTTAATGTTGTGTCTGAGTCAGGGGTGGTTGTGCGTAAACTGAAGAGTGGTCGGCTTCATGTCAGTATTGAATTTGTGCCTACAGTGCCCCACTGTACACTGGCATCCTTGATCGGTATGGCATTAGTATCTACCTCTTCTGATATTTCTCCTTATCGCTGAATTTTTTTAAATGTGCGTAAGTTTAAGTCCATGAAAAAAAAAAGCTTTTTTTATTTAAAAGATCAGATGAATTGAAACTGTTCCATATAAGAAACCAATGTAGAATTGATCTTATGTAATATAAATTGCTGCAATTCCTGATAAACATTTGAAACGTGAAACTTTAAACATATTCTTACTTTACATTATGCATACCTTGTATATAAAATTGTGTATCCTTGACCACTATTGATGCCAATTATGTGTTGAATTCAAAGACAGACAAACTGTTGGCTTTCAAGATATACGTACTCCACTGCATTTTGGACAAAAACTTAATAATGTTAAAAAAAGCTCAGTATAAAGGTTTTTGAAAATAGAACTTTGATTTCAATTTGTATTGGTCTTCTATCTACTTCCACTTGTCATAAACCGCTTGTCAAATGATTTTCTTTTTTTTTTCTAGGTTTATCAATAAGAACAAAGTTGGAGAGCTCTTTGTTGGAAAAGTGCAAGGTAATGACCAATACTTTCTATCCTTTTTTTAAAATGTTTTTTCATACTAGGGTTGAGATAACAGTTTGAGTGAGGGAAAAAAAAGTTTATCATGGAAATAAACTTTGTATTAACTCAAAAAAACATACACTTAATAGGAAAATGAGTGCTTTGTTGGACTAAGGGCGTAATGTTTTTTATCTCTTAAGAATCAGTTGATTATTTTTTATAATTGGATCTTTTTCTTTTCCATGGTGGAATCACGCTGGATGTCTAATATTTTAGGTCCATTTTTCCCCCTTTATAGCAAAAGCGCATGACAGAGAAACTTACCCTGCTTTTAAATGAAATTCCAAAGGTAAAATCATTTTATTGACCCAAAGAGGAAAAGTAGCGAAAACACAATTCTTGATTTCTTAAAAAAAAACAGAAACAGAACTTAAAGAGTTTTGGAAAAACTACTCTTCACCAATCCTTACCAATTGCATCAAAACAAAAAAAAATTGGAAATGTATGCTTGAATGATTGCAAGCTTTTCAGATTTATTTTTGAAAAAAAAAGAAAAAGAAAAAGCTCACTTTCTTTGGAGAGGTAAGAAGACAAAGCACACCAGGAAGGTCAATCTTGGAAAGTAGGGTGGGGTCAGATGAGGAAGCTGGAGGCCAAGAGGGGGGTTTTAGGAGTAGGAGGATTAATTCGTTTTTGTCTTTAACAGTGACTTTAAATCTTTCTCTCCATTGTAAACTTTCTGCAGGTTTTGTTTGTTGTACACATCGTGAGCTATGAAGTGTGCCATGTAGAGTGTTGGTTGATCTTAAAACATTTTATGCATTACAGATTGATATCAACATCAGAAAAGGGACTCATGACACTGCTGATGAAAGTAAGTGAATTGACTTTTTTTTTTATTAGCAAGATAAGTAAGGAATTTTCTTGTTTTTTTCCAGTGCTTCAGTGTGGTTTTTATTGGCATGTGCCATGTTTTTATTAATGGAATAAAAATAAAAATAATGGCACTAATATAGTATGGCCTTAAGGTTTGAGTGAAACTAGCAATAGTGCAAATTGAGTGGAACATTATGTTTAAGGACAACTGAAATAATAATGAGAACTCCGGAATATTGAGAGATATGCAGAGGTGTTACATGCTTACCCATCAAACTGGCATGACACAAAATCCCCCAAAATGCCCGAGCCTTGGCAGAAAACCAGAGCTTTCTATTTTTCTTTGCTTTTTAGTTATACCAATTATAAATCAGAGCATAATAAAAAATTACCCTTTAGAGATATAATTAATGTTATCATACTTTGCTGATTTTTTTTTCTTTCTAGTTACTCCCCATCCCTGTATTAAATAATTGAATTATTGTTTTTCTTATATCTTGCAGTAAACAAACAGATCAATGACAAGGAAAGAATATCTGCGGCCATGGAGAA
The DNA here is from genome assembly GCA_039654465.1 of Melibe viridis. Taxonomy (NCBI): domain Eukaryota; kingdom Metazoa; phylum Mollusca; class Gastropoda; order Nudibranchia; family Dendronotidae; genus Melibe; species Melibe viridis. The sequence continues at coordinate 12,881 of JBCIKM010053454.1, forward strand.
TCCAAATTTACAAAAACTGGTTCAAGAATGCATAGATGACAGTCATGACTGACTCTTTACTCTTGTTGAAATGATATATATTGTCCTGTCCTATTATTCTCAACAGGATATGTAATTCCAAACAATCATATGATGGCTGATAATGGTATGTGTACGCATTGTTTTTTACTAGTGATTCGGAAGCAGGTATTCCTTAGGATCTTATGAGGAGCCATGTTTTTGTGTTTCTTTTGTTAGTTCAGAACTAGCCAATGAGCACAGAAAATTCCGCTCGATTGAGTACCTTTGGCTGTTAGGTGATCCATTTTGTAAGTAATGAAATTTCATGTTTATATCTTCATTATACTGTCGCAGCTCTGAACTGATGTCTTGATGACGTAACAAATCTGTGATTTTGATTGTCAGCTTTGTGATATTATCTGTTATTCAAAGGGTACAGGTGTGGGGGGTGGGGGTGGGGGCGGCGGGATGCAAGTGAATGAAACTGGAAAAATTTTCATCAGAAATTTGGAAGACTTTTGAATCATATGAGAAAACGATTTTTGCTCCATCAGAAGATGTACAGTTTTGGTAATAAATATAAAGAATTAAATGTGTAGTTATATTGAAGATAAAAATGACAAAAACTGACTTCGCAGCAATGGACGTAGACTGTTTTAGTTAGCTTGACATAATTTGTTGAATAAATACCTTTTTGTTGAGTCAGTTGAAAATTAATGAAAATGCTCTCATTTGACTGCCTTTTTCAAATTTTGTATCCTGATTTTACATGAACTGTCTCCTGTGGCAAAAGGTTATGCTGCTTAGTCCAAAACTTATTCTTCCCAGCATCTGTTTGAGGTTTCCAATTTGAAACTGGACCGATGCATGCCCAAGTGCTTTAACCATTATCGCAATTCAGCTATGATAATTTCACATAATTTCACATATCATGACCTGTGAATTTTCATAGATGGATTATCCCACACTTGTCTCATTACCAAACTTACCCTTTTTTTGTATCCAATGTTCCATTATCTTATGCTTTTAAGAACCTCAGTGCCATGTTGAGTATTTTGGAGTTTTGAAAAATACATTGACCCGACACCAAATGTGTTTGTAATACAGTGGAAGGCAATGAGTGAAAAAGTGGTTTTCATGCGAATGTATGGACATGTGTGGAAATAATGTCATGAATGAGAAAATTGTCTTTCTTTTTTCATGGGATGACGAAGATCAGGAGATTTATAAACAGGCCACAAATGGCTCCTATTTCCACTTTTAAACAGGTCTGTGACAGGAGATTTTAAATTTTATCCTAGTATCAAGGTCATGTCAGAAGAGATACCATTGCCTATTTGATCAGTGACAAAGATTTATAAAGAAGAAGAATAAAAAGGCTTGAATCTGATGACATTCGCCTGTGTATAATTGTGTTGGCTATTTGGATTTATTTTTTTGATTACAGTAAAACAAAGAACACCTTTGGACATTCCAAATGAGTGCTTTGTAGAGCAGTTCTTTAGATGAGTCGAGATTTATGTTACATTGCCTCGTTATGAGGTGCTTGAAAATCTATTCTTTATAACCATCAGTTCATTATAAGAGTTTGCTTTATAAGTGTGCTCTATTCCATTGTTATTATGGATATTTTAACTGATAAGTCAGTCTGTCTATGAGAAGTGCATCAAGCCTAAAAAAATTATGTTCCTTTAATCATTCGTTTCCTTCAAACTCGCAGATTTACTTTTATTATCACAAAATTGCCTGAAACTTCTCCTTTGGTCCTAAGTTGAATAGGTATTATTTGTAGAAATGAGAGGTCTTCAAAGGGTATACACACTGATTTTTTTTTGCTCAGTAGGTATTAAAATGTGGGATAAAGGTGATTAATGAAACAGCTTTTAGTCTTCTGGAAATAATTGTGCAGAACGTTTATGATTTAACCAAAAATATTCAGTTGGTTATTTTTCAGTTTAGTTTATGACATTGCTACTTGCCTCATGTTTTTTAGGTGACAACACCTATTTGCCTATTATTATTATTAGCCACTGAAGATATACTGTATACTGTATATCCATCTTGAGGACTTGTTTCTGATGATTTGTCCATTAGGACTTATTTACGATGACTTTTTCAATGCTTTATTTAAACAGTTACCAAGGACACCAGTTGCATTCAGATGATGCCAGAAAGTTGCTGAGTCATCATTCTTTGACCCACAACTTACATTGGCCCGCTCTCAGGGAAACAGAAATGAAAGGAAATGATATGGAATGGTTCTTGATTATTTTACTTTCAAGTTGATTTGTGGTACAAGAGTGGTTTACAATTAATGTTCTGTAGTGAGTATCTTTTAAATTCTTTTTTGTCTTGGGGATTTTTTGTTGTTTTTTTTTGTATTGCTTGAGCCTGATAACCTATTGTTTTAAAATACATCTTTATCAATTTTTCAAGCCCCAGACTTTTTATGCTTAGTTGCTTTATAGCATGGTTGTAAAAGCCAAAGGGGGTGGTCTGTCCACTGAGAAATTGAGGTTGGTGGTCTGTCCACTGAGGAATTGAGGTTGGAGGCGTCCTTGGTACCTCTTCTACTTCTGTTTCTTTTCTTTCACT
>JBCIKM010053565.1:0-15473 GCA_039654465.1 Melibe viridis
CATCTTACTTTCCTCTGGGCTCCTCTATGACCCTCGTGTGTCGTGGGGCCCTAAAACCTCCAATAAACAAACAAATAAACAAGGGCACTGAGCACTTCAGTACATGAAGGAGTTTTTATGATCTTGGGCCTATCTGGACCATTATGCTGTTATGGGTGATGGCCATTGCTTATTTTGTTTTTGAGAGATCTTTTTTGTCATTGTAGATCATATGTTTGCATTGTTAATATGTTTTGAGAGATGAAATTTGTTGGGTTTTTTTAAAAGGAAAACAGCTCTCTGTTGTTTGTGGTATGATCTGTTCCCTCTTTGAACTAACTAATTCTATTATCTTACTTTCCCCTGGGCTCCAGAATGACCTTCGTATGTCATGGGGCCCTGGAACTACCAATAAACACAAATTGTAATCAACAGTTACACAGCAATCAGCTCTCACTTTCACAATTGTAGCTCTTTGTAGGCTCCGCCTTTTTCTTTTAACTTCTCCAGCTGTTGTGCTTTGTAGCATTTGAGGAGTTACTGATGCCACAACTTCCCTAGTCTTGACTTGCAGGGGGGGGGGGGGGGGCATTAGGATTCTGCTGTTGCTTTTCTTTCTTCACCGACAGTGCCTTCTTCTTCTTCTTCTTCTTTTTTTTTTTTTTTCACAGAACCAGGAATATTTGTTATTGCTAATAAATGGCTCATAATTTTGGCAGATCATAACACCTTCAATTCCACTTAGAATGGCTTGTGTCATTTCCAGTTCTTTGAACTAAACCAGGCTTCACTTCTTTGTGTATAGTTTGTCTTTTTAATAATAAGAGGATACTTTTGTAATTGTAAATCATCTCTTTTGTGTAATAATATTAATTTTTTAGTGTCAAATCTCTTCTTTTAATGGTTTGACCTGTTCTCTCTTTTAACTTGTCTATCATCTTGCTTTCCCTTGGGCTTCTCTATGACCCCCCTGTGTTGTGGGAATCGATGAAGGGCTTACTAAATACGTTTCCTGTCCTGACACAGAACTTAAATGACTCAAGCTATGGTGTTGATGATGTGTTTCCTGTTTTATGTTAATATGTATGAGTTGTGAAAAAGATATTTATGACATTTTCTGTTCACTATATTCAAATAATTTTCCCCCCTCATTCTCCTGAAATAATATTCTAGTCTTGTCTTAATTAAGATAGTAAACCAGTCGTATGTACAATAAATCATGAATGAAATTACACTCCAACTGGACTTTTGTGACTGAACATTTCTGCACACCTGTCATGTTTAATTGTCATACATATTTAATTGAATTTGAAGCTTGTTCATTCACTTCTCCTTTCAAATAAAAGGTTACCCTGAATGCTCCAGGCTTTTTATTTCCCTACCTTTTCATCTGGATGAAAAAAAAAAAAAAATTTTTTTTCTCAGTCCACTTGATTTGAATTTTTTTGGGGGGAGATGATGTTGCCCATTTAAAAAAAAATGTTTTTTTCTTAAGTAAAAATTTAGCTTATGATGATTTAGAGTCTTTAGCTAGTTTGTTTTTATTCAGAAACTGAAGCCATAGAGCCCAATGCCTTTCCAGATTATCTTTTTGCAATGCAGAATGCTCAGTGTTGGAAGTTAAGCAAAATCGACGACCTGAACCTGTAATGGGGAAATCTGAAAAAAAAAAAAAAAAGTCACCAAAATTTGTTGGAAATATCTTTTAAAAAAGAAAACAATTTAAGGGTGTTACAAAGCTACCTCCCAATTGCTGTGTATTAATTTTTATCCTTTCCCTCCATTTACAAATTAGAGAATAGACGTTTTTGGCAAATCAGAAGAGCACCTTTTCCCCTAAACTGTCTTTTTCTTCTGTAACCAGCTGTGTAGCTCAAAAAGTCATAATGATGAGAAGTATATTATTAATCTCAAATGATCACGGCTCATCCGATTTGAGAATCGTCCATCAGCTGTGTCTTGACATTACAGTACAGTTATCAATTGTGGGGTTCTCTGATTGATTTCTGAAATTCTCAAAAATTGATAATTGATGAATTTCTTCAACATATGAAAGTAGATCTTAAGGCATGAAGCTCATCCGACACAGTCAAGAAGCATGTTCAAATTATGTGGACTGAATCAGTTTTCTTTTCTTTGTGGTTTTGTTTGCTTTTTTTGTTTGTTTTGTTTTTTAAATCTTGTTCTTCACAATGACACTTTTTTTTAAGTTCTCTTTTTCTCTTTTCTTTGTCCATATCTTTCTTTTCCCCTCTAACCCTCTCTTTCTCTCTTCAACTAAGTCTGCTTTCAGCTTCCTCTTTCAATTGTTGTTTTCATGTGATGAGAATAGGGGATGACAACAAAGGTGCACAGTTAATTAGTGCAGGATTCTGGATCATAGGGAAGCCAGCAGCAAAAATTTAATCATTTTGTTATTTTAATTGTCTTTTTGTAATGATCGGAAGTTGTAGTCTTTCATATCACATAAATACTTCTTCCTGAGTTGCTAATGCTATTATGTTATTGTGTGTGTTGCAATCTATACTGGGGGAAAAATCGTTACTCCAAGGTACTGACTGATGTAACGGGTCGATAGGTTTACTTGTCATGGTGTTCATGGGCATTTTATGCCTCTTTACCCGAAGGAATCTTTCTTCAACTCCTGCAGAGACACGTCAGTCTGATAATGGTGCCATTTCCATAGTAAGATTGGTTTGAAGGCAACACAAAGGTCTACGTTCATTGTTTGAGCTTGATTTAATGGGGGGGGGGGGGGGATTTTTTATTACTCTTTCTATCAATTGGCCCTGTCCTTAAAACAAAACAAAAAAACCACCTCATTTCAAGGTTGTCATTTTTTTAGTTTTAAGTTATTTACAAATTCTCATTGAAGATTGTGCACAGACAAAAAATATTGAATCAAGCCTGCTAAGCTTTTGTTCAGGATTTGGAAAGAAAATTTAGAAGGTAGAGATATGGCACCAGTTTTAGACTGTCCTAAAATCGTATTCTATGTTTTAATACTTTTTCTTGATTTTTTGGTTTTTGCAGAAAGAAAAGGAGCGCCAAGCTTTGTTAGAGAAACAAAAGCAGGTAATTTTTTTGTCAATTGAAAACAAATTTAAGTCCAGTGTTTGCTGGTCGACGGCTAAAATTGATGACCCTCAAATTTTTTTAATTTTTTTAACTTCGCTGTAGTAACTTTTTCTGCTTATGGACTGTTCCTTTTGCTTGGGGAGGAACATTTTTTAAAAAACTCACCATTGCTTCTTCATCTGAAGTTTTAGTTTACAAATTCAGAGATTGAATTGGATTGATGTCACTGTATGCTTTCCATATTTGATTGTCTACATTGTTGTAGACTATCAACTGCCTTTTTATTTTTTGTTATCAAAAGGTTAATTTGATAGTGTCTGTCTATTTTGATTTCTTCATTTAAGCTCATTCTTGAGAGCAAATCAAAGAGGAGTCACAAATCACACCAACCTCCCAGTATCAGGGCATTGAGTTACCCTTAGTCTGTTCGTACATGAATGGGTTAATAATGTGTGTGACCTTTGGGATGACAGAGCACACTCATAAGGAACAAATGGATATAACAAACAGATTTAAAGAGTCAATACTTAAATTCTGATGGACACAAAGCACCAATTTAGAATGTCCCAAGTTGTTCTTAATATCAGTGTTCTGCTGTATTACTAAACAAAATGCGAGTAAGCCAGCCCGTCACTGTCCTTGGTAGGTCTACTTCTGTCTCTTGTCTTTCAGCTAGAGCTGTCGTCTTCTTTTTCTAGCATTCTAGCACTCTCAGGAGTGCTCTCTTTCACAAACACGCATACACTGCTATTTTGTGTCCTTTTAGATAGTCTTGGCTCTACCTGTTGTGCCTTTGTGTGTGTGTGTCTTTTGTTTGTGGGAGATGATTTTTTTTCCCCATGTAAATCATCTGTCTGTCACTTATCTGTGAGAGATGATATTTTTCCCCCCCCTGTAAATCATCTCTCTATGAAATTGTCTCTTGTAGGGTCAAGATTTATCTGCTCTTTTAACTAATCTATCATCTTACTTTCCTCTTGGGTGTCTCTATGACCCTTGTGTGTCGTGGTGCCCTAAAACCACCAATAAACAAACAAATTAGCCAGCCAGCCCTGGGGAGAGAGACTTACTTTTTATACCATCACATTCTCATCCTATTGAAGATGGATGTGGAGAGCTGCACAGCTCCTTAAGTAGGGTTGTATAAAAAATCTGATGTATCCAACAGGCTGCATGTGCCATCATATAAATAGATGAGGTGTAAATGTGTATCTTGAGGAAATCTCACTGGGCCACAATTTACCTTTGACCTTTGTCCCCAGGCCCAGGAGGCTGCAGCAGCAGCTGCCTCTCAAGTCCCCGCTTCAGAGATTGACAAGATCAAAGCTGTCATTGATCAGTCCACCAAAGGATTTGAACCTTCCAGGTGAGCACCTTTATTAATCATCTTTGTTTCTGTTGTCAAGAGTATTTGTCTTCTGTATTATCACATTGATAATAATAATATATCTTAATTGTTCTCAAATAGTGGCAATTTTTCTTTTGGCTTACACACATACATTTTATTTATGAATTAAAATATTCACACAGGTATACAAGTATGCGACAATTATGTGATCTTGAATGGGTACACTGGAACATAAACATACGCAAGAAAATTAAAGATGAAATATAATGAAACTCTGACTTTGATGAAGTAGACCTAAAAGTAGAAAGTAGTGGTCCTTTTCTTCCTCAGTGAAACCTCATGTTGCCACCAATTATGAAACCATAAAGAGTGATGAAGATAATGACCCTTGAACAGATATGACCTTTGTTGTTGTTAAAAATGCCTTGTGTTCCTATGTTAAACACAAGTGGTGAAGCAAGGTTTAATCATAAACGTTAACAATAAATTTATGATCACTTTGCAACATAAATAACATCTCGACCCTCGTGTTTTGTGGGACCCTAAAACTACTAATAAACAGACTAACAAACAGATCAGATCTTGATGCAGAGCATTGCGGTCTTCTGTCTTGTTCTTGACAAAGCTTGCATTGTCTTGTTTAGGAATCGGGACTCTTCTGCATCTCCATATTTGTAATGTAGAGCTTCTTCTATATATTGTTTTAGTCAGTAGTGGAATTGCCCTTATATCTAAACCATAACTTTGTTGTACATTCCAGCTTTCAAGGGAGACACCCTCTGGCCGTTCCATCAGAGCATTACATCTGTAAAAGATGTGGGAAGAAGGGCCATTTTATATCCAACTGCCCCAACGTGAAGCAGGTAGGAATGCTGAAGATAGTGACTGTCAAGAAGTATTTTACTGTCACTATTTCTTAACTTGTTTTCTCCAAGAAAACAGTCACGAAGGAGTTGTTACTCTCATCACAGCTGTCAGCCGACTCTTATCATTTAGAAACACATTTTTTTCATTTGTGACATAGATTGCTGGTTGGTATTTACTTCTAATTTCTGATCCATTTGTTTTCTTTTGCCACTGAAAAAAGTTGAAGTCAGTAGTGGAATGATTTTAAATATCGCATTCAATCTTTCAAGCAAAAACAGACAGTAATTGAAAATGAGAACAATAAAATTTGATTGCTTCAATCAAACCAATTTTTTTTTCTTTCCCGGACCAATCAGGAGGATCGCATCATCGAGCAACGACTTAAGAGAACGACGGGCATCCCAACCACTATGTTGACAGTGGTGGATGACCCCCTTCATCCTGGAGCTCTTCTGACACAGGACGGTCAGTTTGCTGTCCCCACTGTGGATGTGTAAGTGACTTCACCTAGTTTTTTAGCACTGAATACTTTATATACTATTAGGAAAACAGACAGAAAAAGATGGCCATCGATTATTATTTTTCTTCATGAGAGAACTTCAAAGACAAGACTGAGGTAAGAGTGGGCACTGAAAATAGATGGTAGATAATCAAGGAAAGGTGCAGTGCCAAGACAAAGCCACAGATAGAGAACATGACTCAGGCTTGGGACCTTTCATGGCACCCTTCCCCTGGTGACTAAACCATATATAGATTTATAGCACTGAATTTTGTCCATCTGAAGAGGATCACACGACTTGGCAATCTGTTCTTTTTTTAGCAAAATGCATAAAATTTAGCAAGACCAATTTTTCTTTTTCTTTTTTTTATCTGAGGACAAATATCCAATGCCTCCCCACTGATTTTTTAAATCAGAGTGATATTTTTACATATCTGTTTGTCTAAAGGGATATCTTTTCAAGTCACTCCCTGAGATTGGAAAATGAATGATAATTAAACATTTAGAGGACATAGTAATAGGTTTCCACTGTTGCTACTTTTGAGTATTGTGAAGAGAGAGAAAAATGCGGCAGAGTAAGGAAAGGCAGAAACAATTGACAGAGAAGTATTGTGTGCTTAAATTCCTGCATAAAACTTGTCTTTGGTTAGGTGCTTTTAATTGTTCCTGTTAATCATGAATAGTTTTTCTTTTCATCGTTCAACAGAGAAGGCTACAAAGAGGTCAAGAAGGATCGTCCCCCATTCCTGCCAGGAGAAAATCAGTCGTCAGAGCCGGAGAAGAAATTGATCCCCAAAGAGCTGCTGTGCCATATCTGTGAGGATTTGTGCGTGGATGCTGCCATTGCCCCTTGCTGTGGAACCAGCTTCTGTGATGAATGTAAGCTCAACTCAACCTTAGGGATGTGCTCTGAAAAATGCTGACTAAATTATACTGTTAGATATTTTAGATAAGCAAATTAAAGGAGAAATAAATTAATTTGGGATCGAGGTATTAGTTTGATGAATTGTGGGAGCTTTAGTATTTCAATATGAATAGAAAAATATCAAATTATTTTTGGCTGTGGAGAAATTCTAATGTATTTGATTTGGGTGCCTTTCCTGTGGATAAATTTTGAGATGAGATTGATTGAAACAATGTACCATTGTGTCATTGTGAGTTTTATTTTTCATGGCTACTTTCATGTCAGGTCTGCGAGAGGAGCTGTTGGAGAGCGAAGACCATCAGTGTCCATCCTGCCATGAGAGTAATGTCTCCCCTGATCGCATTGTGCCAAATCGCTCCATGAGGATTGCTGTCACCAATTTCCTCAATGACACAGGATACACCAAGGTTGGTTTGGGTTCTGCTTTTTTTGCCTTAGAGTACTTTACTTCACCAAATCAGAGGTTCAAGGACTAATCACTTTTTAAGTAGTGAATTTTTCATCCTGAGCACAAGCTTTATTTGATTTTACAAGACATTTTAAAGGATTTTGAATTATTTTTTTTTAAAACTTACAAATTCATCAGGAAGAAGCTTTTGAATGTGAGACAATGAAGAACATTTTATTAACTTACAAACGCTGGTTTTATGGCTTTTTAACAAATTTTATTTTAAATCATCTTCTTGGGATACAAATCCCAAGCAAAGCAGATGTAAAGTATTTTGAGGTCAACAGATTTGTGTTTTTCATTAACAAAGAGCGCCATACTTATGAAAAGATTCCTTTCATCATAATAAAGAATACATGGACAAAAGAGATGGAATTAGCACTAATGCATTTCTTACATTCCACCCACAGGTGAAAAGGAGACGGTCCAATTCAGCTTCAGGAGACATGGGGGGGGATAAATCACTGGCGCCTGTGACCTCCCAGTCCTTATCACCATCTCTTCCCTCCAACCCTGTGCTTGGGACAGACATCAAGGCCATGTCTCCTAATTCAAAGGTTGGGATAACCTCTGTCTCCTCTATAGCTTCTGTCAGCCACACTGGGGTGGACACAACCCAGCAGAATCCCCTCAGCAGTCAAGATCACAACAACAGTGCCAAGTCATCGTCACAGATTGCCAGTGTCAATACCGTCTATTACAACAGCAAGCCTTGGAAACGATATGAGTGAGTGGGACAATTTGATCATTTATTTCTGATATAACAACACGTTGTCTGTCTGATAATTTTTTCCATTGTGCTACCTTATGGATTTTTGTTAATTAGGGTAACTAATGTTTTTATGGCTTTTTGGTAAATGGAAGAGAGGCAGACATGTATAGGGAATGTTTTTTTCATTATTCTTTTCCTGTGGACTTCATGGTATGACAACACAAATCATTAGTTTAAAAACTATGGTTTCTGAATAAGACCTCAGATTTTTTTAAGCTATTGTGAAATACTACCCAGAAATTGTTTTCTCCTGGACGCCTTTATCACCATTACATATAAAACAATGTTAAGTTTGGACCAAAGAAGCAATGTTTTTTTCTTAAGACAAATTTTTACCTACTACCAAATTTTCCAGTGATTACAGACCTAGGTACAGCAGGCCCTATGGATCTCATATGAACTCGTCAGAGCCGTCCAATTACTCCTGGAGCAGAAGCAACAACTACAGCAACAGGCCTCCTCGTCACCATGGACCTCCACCATCACACCCGCCCTCCTCCATGCCCCACGCCTTGAGTACCACCATGGCCAACCAGGTAGCCCAGGCTGCTATGGCAGCAAGCCTGCAGCAAATAGTGGCCCTGTCTTCCCTGCCGCCCCCGCCCCTGCCTGGAGGCTTGCCTTTCACCCCTGGTAAGTGGGCAGCCTGTCATGCTGAAGGAAATAGGTCCTGATCGTACTTTACTGTGTGTGCAAGGTGCTCTTTGATAGTCAAGCTATTGGTTGCTAATGTTAAGAGGCTGCTTATTGAGAGAGAAAAATAAAGGCACACTAAATTGCAGTGCACTTCTTGATGAATTGTTTTTGAAATTTGTATTCATAAGGAGATTAAAAGTTCTCTTTCGATTTTAATTTTTAATTGAAATCTGTTTTACCTGGGGAAAAAATAGCCAGTTTTCCTCTCCTACTCTGAATTTTTTAAAGGGATGAAATTATGCGTTCTGATATTGTGCTCTCATTTTGTAATGTTCTTGTACAGTCCATGATTGGATTTGTGGAAGAAAAAAAAAGCCAAAATCAGAGCACTCTAAAACTGTGTAATAATAAACACTGAAACAGAACTTAGCGTAAGCAAGGATTAACAACTTAATTTTACATGTCCAAAGTTACTGCAGTTATAGACAAGTTTGATTAGTTTTATTAAGACTAACCGAAAATGCCTATATCATAGACTTACAGCATGACTCTGGAGAGGGTATTTTGCACAAAGCTTTACTGGAACCAAGTTGTTTATTTTATAACAATAAATATTCATGAACAAATTGTTTTTATATTGTTTACTGTATAAAAATTTCACATCTGAATTTATTTTCATTTTTTGGTCATGGCGTCTCAAAGCAGGAATAGGCAAATTCGACACAAAACAAACTCTTTGTTGGATAAAGGAAACAATTTCATGTGAAAGAAAACATGCAAGTTTAACAAGTCTACTCTTATTACAATATTTTAATTATAACATAATTTTTGAGCGCTCTAGTTTTGGGTCTTTTATTTTTCACGCACCCAATATATATGGAGAAAATTTATTTAGACATCATCAATTGAGACAGAAAGCTATTGTAAAGCAAAAGTGAACACTTGCTGCGTAAAATACAAATCAAAGAAGAAACCACGTGAAAAAAATGAAATTATGGCTTAACTTGAATTTGGATCACTCAATGATTCAAAACGATACACTAATTTTCTAAGCAAATTAACAGTGAATATACAAATTTTTACCAAGAAAAATAGCTTTTTTTCATAACGGATTATAAGAAGATTTAATGATGGTTCTAGTTCAACTATTTCATCAATCACAAATGCTAGGCCTGTAGATGGTATGCTCTGGCGGATTCGTGACTATTTCTACCAGCTCTGGCCTAGTGGCATGAAGCCATTTTTATAGGTAAAACAACTGCAGTCTATGAGGATAGGATAACTCAGCATGCTTAAAGATGTGGGTGCATTTGTCCTTGTCTGAAGAAATTATTAATTGCTGCTGGTCTCTTCTAGTTTGTCTCCCATTGATACGGGCAGAGGTTGAAGTCATTTCAGATACCCATGATGGTATCTATTTTGGTATACTAAGTTTTGGTATTCTATGTATTGGGTTGTATTTTGCATTATTACTCTATGGACACTTCATCGTTATCTTGTCACACCACAAAAAATATGACCAAAGTATACTAGGGATAGAAAATTATGTAAAAGAAATTATTTTAGTCAGTAAGACCATGTCTCTTGTATGACAGGAAAACAAACCTCCAAGAGTTACAATACAGTAATCTTAAAGTAATGACTTTGTTGACTTGACTGAACCTTGTGTGACGTGGGGCCCTAAAACCAACAAACAAACAAACTTTATTGACTCTTACTAATAGTATTTTGGCTTATAAAAACCCATTTCTCCCCCACCCTAGGTATAGCAGGCTATCCCGACCCCTACAGCATGGCTGCTGTTGCTGCAAGACCCCCTGTTCCGGCTATCTCCATGGCCCCTCAGACTATGGCACCCTCTGGCAAGGACGAGGCCAAGAAGAAGCCTGTGGATGTGTTCGATTCCTTTGCTGACTTCACAAAGAAGAAAAGCAGGACACCAGAGCTGAGAAGGTATGTGGACTAGTGTATAACAGACTTAAGTCAACCTGTTTGGGACCAGACGGACGAGTTTTAGGATATTCCTAAGAAAAATTCAATAGGGGATGGATGTAAAGCTCAGGGGTCCTCCTCGTCTCTGTCCGAAATATTGTAAGGCGCCTAACCATCTGCTTGTCTCTTCATGTATTCCATGTTGGTTGTCTGCCATGGATATGATATTATAAAGCGCTTAGAGCATTGTGATGGTGTCGGATAAGCACTGTATAAATGCTATATTTCATTTTGATTTTAACAAATTAAGATTTGGGGTTGCCAAGTTTAGAGTTAATGCTCTGAGATGACACTCTTAACCAATAGTGTATCTACAATTGACAATCATCACTAACTGATCAAGGGAACATCTATTGACTACTGGTGTCCCGATAGCTCAGTCGATAAGTTGTTCAACTCTCAGACCAAAGGGTGTGGGGTTTGAGCCGTCACCGGGGCTATAGTGGTTTGCCACAGACAGCATGGTTGATTCCTGTTGGCATCCAGTGTAAACTCAATGAATAATTTATCCCCTTTAGGAGTGGCCATCCTGCGGCACTTTGGTATTTGCAGGCAGACAGGTCAATTGTTTTGTTTGTTTTTATTGACTACTGTCAAGAAGAAAGCAGTAGCTTCAAAGAAGAGAGAAACAACAAAAAACTAAGAGGAACTTAAAGAAAAAGTTGATATTTTTACCTATAATAAACCTGACAACTGTCCCGGATTTCCGGGACCGTCCCGGTTGGGGTTGTCAGCTGACTGAGATATTTAAAAAAAGCCAAAAAACCCTCTGTCACTGCATCAGAAACAACACTCTATACATACCAATAGTACAACAATTCTATGGGGTTGAGGGTGGGGAAAAGGGTTCTATTCCTCCTCTCTTAACAAATATTCATAGGCTGTCGCTTTCATTTCCCTCCATGAGTGACGAGAGTTGGTCACCTGCTGTCAGTACATGCTGCCCTTTCACCTTTCTGAGCATACGCACATACATAATTTAGTGTTACAGAACCTTTGAATGATAACAAATGAGGAAAATCTTTAGACGTCTAGATGGACTGGCTAGATATTTTTATCCAACTGAACCAGTTAAGAGGCCTGCTGCTGTTGACCATGGCAATAAACTAACTGAAAGGATCTCGCACTATTTCCCCCATCCCATCTTTTCATTGACAACCACAGCCAAAAGAAAAACAATACAACCGTAACCGCCAACATGTGCTGTTTTAATCACCCTTGTCGCTACCCTCCCCTTCCCTGCTCCTTCCTCCTGATGGTAACATTGACTGTCATTGTCATCACTGGCTTCTCCAATCTCAAACACAAAACACTGTCTGAGTGAGGGGAGAGTCAAAACATCCGATGTATAACCCCATCCCTCTCTCTAGCAGTTTTAAGTTTGACACTGCTTTCTGCAAAACTAATTACAATGTAAAGTCACACACACACTAACAGTGAGCAGGCAGACCAAAAAAAACAAAAACAGGACCAGCTGATCACTCTCTACTCTTTGTTTTTTAGGGTGTGTGTGTGTGTGCGTGTGTGATCTCTTAAGACTTAATGGAGCTGCAAAGTCTTCCATTAAAAGCATTGTATGTTTCAGTCTGACATTGTTAAATTCCTATTCTGCAAAGGCTGTCCATCTTATACAGCCTGATATTTTTTAAATCGTTTATTCCCATGTTTCTTTCCAAGTTCTAGGGAAGGGGGGTTGGTGGTATCCCTTACAAATTAGATTCTTTTATATTTTCCCTATGATGTCCTAACTTTTAATGTCAAATGATTTTCTTCATTTTTCATCCTACAGTCAGTCACGATCAAGAAGTGGATCTGAATCTCGTCGGGGTTCGTATTCTCCAGCAAAGAAAGAATCAAGAGGTCTATCTCCAGGCCTCTCTAGGTCACGCTCAAGGAGTCATTCGAGGACTCATTCCTTCCGCCGCTCCCGGTCAGGAGCAAGAACGCCAGTCCTTTCATCTAATGGGTCGCATCGATCTCAAAAGAGGACTCGTTCAAAATCTCCACTCAGATCTAGATCCAGGAGTCGGGAATCTCGAGGCCTGTCTAAATTGAGGTCAATCTCCCCAGATTATCATAACAAACGCTCAAAGACTAGATCTTTATCTCCTCTACGATCAACGGTACGTAAGTTGTCAAGATCTCCTCTGCCTTTGAGGTCAAAGTCCCGCTCAAGGTCCAGATCTTTCAAAAGATCCTACAGATCCAGATCAAGGTCGTGGTCTAGATCCAAAAAAGCCAGGTCAAAATCATATTCCCCTTTGTCTCCAAGACGCACACCACTTCGCTCTCTGGGCCGTTCACCTCGTCATTCCCCATTGCGATCACCCCGCAAATCTCCTCTACGCTCTCCCGGAAGGTCTCCACGAAGACTTTCATACACATCCCCATCTTCAAAGAGATCCTTTTCCCCACGTCGACGTTCCACATCCTACAGCCCCAGGCGAAAATCTCCAGTGCGTTCGAAATCCCGCTCTCCCTTGGGGAGAAAAAGACCTGCCTATTCAAGATCCAGATCTCCACTAAGGAAACGCTCTTATTCACCTTTGAAAAAGAGACGTACACCAAGCCCGTACAAGCCTCCCAAGCCACGTTCACCTTCACCATACCAGTATAAAGGACCTGGTGGCTTCAATGACCGAGGCAGAGACAGAGACAAGTATCTGAAAGATGGAGTGCGAGGCCTCAGCCCTAAACGTTTTGGTGGTGAACATCCTCCACCAACACAGCCCTGTCCGCCCTCTGACACAGGTGCCAATTTCCCACCCAATCCTTTCATGTCAAACGCTGCTTTGCCCCCACCAGAGGTTTATTTCAAGAATGACCGAGCTGGTTATGAAGAATTCCTGCGTACGCTTTATAGTCAATTTGGCTCTCAACTTCCATGGCCCATGCCACCTGGACTTCCTCAAGGATCCTATGGACAGTCCTACCCACCTGGTCAGCAGCAGACTGGAAACCCACAAGAACAGCAACCCTGGAATGGGCCACTGCCTTCCGGGCACACCAATGCCCCCCATACTCAGGCTGGCCCCCACTCTCCAAAATATGGGGAGAGATTCCGTCGAGACGGACCCAGACCAGAGTATGACAGAGGGAGGGACAGAAATCGTAGAATGGATAACCAGAGATATGACGACAGGAACAGACGTGGAGATCAAAGAGAGAGAAGATTTGATGACAAAGAGAGAAGGGTAAACTCCAAAGACAGATTTTCCTCAGAAGTCAGAAACAAAAGAGGGTTCAGAGAGGTTGAAAAGAGAAACCGTGAAGGGGAGAAAACAAGAGGCTATGATAAATCAAGAGACAGTGGTAAAACTAAAGATCATCTGTCATCCGAGAGGAGAAAAAGCCCAGAGAGGAGGAATAGTCCTCCGCATGTGGGAAAGTCAAATGAAAAGTCTCGTAAAACAGATGAAAGGAAGAAAAGCGAGAAGAAGAAAGAGGGAAAAGAGAACATTGATAGTAAAGTTAAACCAGAGACTGAACCTAAAGAAAAGGTTGTGCAGAAATATGCTGATATAAAAGACAGTCAGTCAGATGCTAAAATTACAGAGTCAACACAAAAGATGACGCCACATCCCCAAGAAATAGCTCCAGTCAAAGAAGAAAACATCTCAGCTCCAGAGTTGGCAGCAGTCGACAGCAAGGCATCAGCCCAGCAGGCAGTTGTGGGGAATGTGGAGACGGAGAAAAAAGTCCCTGGAAAGAAGAAAGTGGGGCCCACTGGGGCAAAGAAACTGAAAACTAAAGCGGGCAACACCACGGATGGGGAGAAAAAAGAAAAGAAGGTCAGGAAAAAGAAGCTGACTTTTGGCGCCTCAGAGACTGAGAATAAAGGGCTGAAAAAGAAGAAACTGAAACGTGTGGTTGATTACAAGACCGAGAGCAACAACATACCATCAGAGGAAGTGGGTGATCAGGACAAAACGACAGCATCCGAGACAATTCCCATGAAGAAGGCCAAGCTGGAAACCATCGACGAAGGTCAGGAAGTGCTTGAGGGAAAGATAGAACCCGCAAGCATTATGGAAGAAGGCAGCAAGGAGAACCAAAAGCCGACAGGAGAAACAGGAATGGAATTATCTCAAGACCAGTTGCCAGCTATGGAAGAGGAGAGGAAAGAGGATTTGCCGGGAAAGATGGATGGCAAGGATGAAAATGTAGTGACCACTGAACTGCCAGAACTTTCCAAGTGGGAGCGAGAGGACTTCGACATCCCTGAGGTGACAGAGAAGAAACTGGAGGAGAAGCCCAAAGAAAAGTCGTCCCTTCCAAGGTGAGTTTATGTCATACAGTGGAATTACAAAAAACTCTGGAATAACTGGAGATATGAAAATCCCCAATTTTTTTTCCTTTTTAAGCTCTACATTTTAGTACTTAAATAATGAGAATTTAACAATCAAAACCTCCTGAATAGCGAGAGATTTTGCCGATGCAACGGAATCATACCACTGCTATCGTCGTTCTACCCTTGACTGAACAATGTATGTGTCTGTCTGAGTCTGAAGGAATAGACACTCTATGGTACTCAAGTTCAAGGGCCCCAGTAGGAATCGAACCCACGCCATTCCCTCGACTCTAAGTCTGACACATAGCCGAAAGTGTCTACAGTCATCAAATACCTCTTTGAAAGAAAGCTGTGGGAAGAGTTGTGGTTCATGGCCTTTCTCACTAGCTTAATTATGGCCAGGTTCAAACCTGTTTCTGTATGTTTTGTTACTGTTTTATTTTCATTAATGGCATATTCATTACCCAACCCCCCCCCCCCCCTCTCTCTCTCTCTCTAACTCTCTCTCTCTCTCTCTCTCTCTCTCTCTCCCACCCCCCCTCTCTCTCTCTCTCTCACTCTCTTCCTCTCCCTCTCCCTACCACCTCCTCTCTACCCCTCTCGTCCCCCTCCCCCCCCCTCTCTCTCTCTCTCTCTCT